>QFEY01001395.1:0-102785 GCA_003316435.1 Russula virescens
GCACAAATCTTCGAAGGGGTTTGCAAGAAGAGTCGGCAATGGGTACGCTGGATGACGACTGAAGACGGCGAGTGACTGTGCACAAGACAAAAGATTGTGGCAAAGGGGCAAGGTGATCAACAAGAGCGGAGAAAAGGACGTGGACCTAAACCTGGGAAACGACCCACTTGTGTGGATTTGGTGCCCCGCTCAATTAGTCGTTGGCAAACACGGTATTCAGCCTCAGGTTAGGGGCGGGCAATCAATCGTCCCCATTCACCCTCAATCTTTATTTTTATTTTCTCAATCTGTGTGTGATCCGTGTGCCCCTTCAACTAGCCGTCTCCAACGGTTCTCCAAGTCCCCCCAAACTCTCCCAGAGCTTCGTACAGCATCCAACAACGTCCCCCCAGGTGCCTCTTCACTGTCCGTTACTCCCCCCTCCCCCCTCCGTCGTTTCTCGCAGTGTGGCGCAAAATGAACCCCGTCCCAAGCCGCTCACACACTTCTCGCAGCCCCCCTCCACAATATTCATTGCCCTACTTCTCTGACCACACTCGCAAGACACCTCCCCAACTGCTGCCCCTTTACCCCACCATCCCACCGGCCGTCGAGCACGCCATGATTTTATGACCGAATTTGTGCGTTCTTCCCCTACTCACCGTCTGTAACCATTTACCTGCACGACGACCTCTGCCCATTGTGATAGCCAGACCGTAGCAATGCTCAAGTTGAATCCACAGTCAACCTGCGAAGCGATCCGCCATTGTACCAGAATTTTTGGGACTTTGGGCGACCGTAAATTAAAAGACCCCCTTTTCCCTCCCCCACCTCTCCTCGTTTCCACTGGGATTCTCACCCAACTACCCACCCCAAAGCGCTACCTTGAACCCCCGACGTCCTACTCTCAGCTTATCCACTGCACATTCTCGAACGGTAAATCTCTCCGTCTTCCAATTCGCTGTCTGCGGTGGTTAACTTTCAGCCTGTTAGCTCCCTACGTTGGCCTCCACCGCCACAAACATTTTCCCCTCCCGCATTCCCGTCCTCGAGTAATCAGGACTGGCAAGGAAAGAATTGATAAAACATTTAGACAAGTTGGAACCGACAAATTGTCGACCAAGTGCACTGGCAAATTTACAAGTGTATCCTTCCGCCGCGGTCACGTTCCGTATGTCCCTTCGATTGTCTCGTCCTCCCCCCGCCCGTGGAAAGGGTGTACCATCCCCCAGGACCTGAAGAACTTTGAAGGGCCGATGTCTTTTTCGTACGTAGGTGAATTAAATCTATACCCGATAACCCAACTGCATTTCAAAAATAAAAGCCAACACACTGCTACCCAATAATGTATGAATGCGATATGAACCCGTCCACTCGTGAAGAGGGAACGGGGTGTAAAACCCGGCGGGTTTTTGGAGGCTTCCACACCGAGTGGTTACACTGTGCCACTTGCTTCTCGTAGCGAGATCTCAGGTCGATCCCTTCACCAAAGTCACGGCAATCCTCACAATGCGATTACGTTAACCACAAAACTCTAAATCCCCTACTTGCAAGAGTATCTACAAAGGCCCTAAATACTAGATAGCATGTAAGAATATCACAGAGCAATATATCGTGTGAAGGTTGGTGGATTCTACCAGAACGCCATGACAGCAATGATTACGTAGACGGCGAGCGGTGGCCACGCGACAGCCCATACATCCTCCGCCACTCGCCATTGGTAACTTCGCCAGCGTAGGTTGCCCGGCGGTGGTTTCTCCAACGACGGTCGATACTCGGGAAGTTCAAGTGAGCGCTTTACAGGGTACCTCTGGTGGCGTGACAAGGCCCCGCCGGCAGCTCGTACTGCCAGGAATACAATGGTGGCAAGTATGAGCGGGACATACACCCAACAGTATATGCGGAGCTGGTTAGGCAGCGAGCACATCATATGCGCGTTAGTGTGCGTCTCATTGGAGAGCGATAAGAGGTGGAAGCCTGGCTGGCGAATCCCCATCGCGATCGAGAAGGACTTGACGGTTACTTCGGGGATCCGTCGTTGGTGAAAGGTGTGGGTATATTCGCAGTAGTCATGGTCATCCCCACTGCCTCAGTATTCGTCAGCCATGGGAAGGTGGCGAGGGAAGAAGACATCCTGAAACGGAGTGCAAATACCTGAAAATGAGTTTGGGTCCGAGTCCATCAAGGAGGAGCTGGGTAGTCTCTGGGGTGAGCAGCGTTTGGTAGCCGTTCCCTCGTACGGCAGGGATGGTCCCTTTCTCGCGGCGAGGTCCACAGTCTGAACCAGGAACACGATATAGAGGTATGTGAGTAAACAGGATCAAGGGCAAATCTTCAGACAATACCATGGGTCATTACTCGAGAAAACAGAGGTTGTATCAAACACCTACCGCGCGCGTGCTCAGCACGCATGTGGCGGAGATATTCGAGGTCTTTTGGAAGACGCTCCGCGCGATTCTCGCCTATACGCTCTCGGCGCCAATCCTCTTCCACGAGCGCCGGCGCATCGACGATGAACAAGGAGTGTCCGCCAAGTACCACGTGTTGAGAAAGTGGCCCAAACTCCGTTTTGTAGCGCGCCCGCGCGAAGGGGGATGTGTTGGAACCATTCTCGAGGCCTACGTCATGGTTGCCTGGTACATAGTATACCGGGAGCTCCGGAGTCGTCGAGAAGATCGAATGGAAACGCGCGGCGTAGTCATTGTATCTAACCGCAGCGTGAATAGTAAAGAGGGGGGAAGGACGAGAAGAACTTAAGCTCGAGAATCGAAACAAAGAGTAGGGAGTATACGCACTCGGAGATAGGCATGTTGGCAAAGCCGTTGTCCATCATATCTCCAAGGAAGATGACCGCATGCGGACGCGTGCTCTTGGCGACGCGCCACGCCTTGCGCAGATTCATATCGACGAAGATCCGGGAGACGGTCCTGAGGAGCGAGCTGCGTTCCGGGTATGACCTCCCATCGAGAATCTGCGGATCGGCGACGATAAGGACGCGAGTCGCCTTTCCTCCTCCCTGATGACCGCAAAATGGAGAGAGAGATCAGCCCCCATGAACGCGCAGGTGAGAGGAGTGTGCGCGCAAGAGTAAAAAGTTGTTGGGTGAGGAGGGATGGGAAGAGTGATGCGTACTCCTGGATCTGGCCACTGACACCGCCCGCTCGCATCGATGAAGATGACGACTTCGAACAACAGGACGACTGCGACCCAGGCGAGCTTGATGACCTTCAATGATCGGGGTATGCCGCACATATCGTCGTGCCGCACGTGTTGTTCTTGTTCCAATAACCAAGTCGTCGCCTGGGGAAAGCGGGGTCGGACAACCCGGTCCGGTCTTCCATGATATTTCAAATTTTCAAAAGAGCATAAGCAGCATAAATCTCGGCTTCTTTGTCATGCATACTCATACATCTCATCATTCATCATAGGAAATTTAATCCTTCCTTTATCATCGGTTTCGTGACTTTTGCACAGGTACAGAATATTGGCGTGTCATGGCAAATGTCTTGTGGCGTTGACAAACCGTGATCTTCCTTGCGTGGGACAAACTATGTGTTTTGGGGGTGGTGGACAACGGGGGCCGTGGAGTGACGTTGGATCATTGCATTAGACTAGATTGGAGAGGGCATGAATTCTTAGTTGGCTGTGATCAAGTCATTGCCACCGGCGCCACCGTGAGGGATGAGAGGAGAGTGTATGATTACCTCACAACTCACTGCTTTTCTTTTCGGCGAGTTAATCGGAAGTAAGAAGACTCTAGACACTGCCTAAAAGTATCCTACTCAAGCCAGAACGGTACGTCTCCTCGTAATCCCCATCTCTCATGTCCTCTCTAGTCATATCCGCCTCCGGAAAGGTCCTCGTAGCTGGTGGTTACCTCGTCCTCGACCCCGCCTACTCCGGCGTCGTCGTCTCGACCTCCTCTCGCTTCTACACCGTCATAACCCCAGCAAAGTCAAACCGCATCGTCGTCAGGTCCCCCCAATTCGTCAATGCGACCTGGTCTTATACGTGGTCCATCTCGCACGCCACCTCCCCACCCAACATCATCGTGTCCCAGCTCGAAAGGTAGGATCCAATAACCCCTGTCGTTCCCGTCTCCAGACCGCATATATACCCGTCGTTCTCACAACCGCCCTCAGTCCTGCGGCGTCGACGAACAAATTCGTCCATCTCGCCCTCCAAAAGACGTTATCGCTCGCCCTGGAGGCGAGAGGCCCCGCAGAGGTCGCACAGGCCCTTGGTGCTGGCCTCGACATTACCATCGTCGCAGATAACGACTTTTACTCGCAGCAAGACCAGGTACGTATCCACCCTCCGATCCCCAACACCTTTCCGATACAGCCGGCCTTTTATCTTTTGCAAACTGCAAACTGATTACCCGTTGTTTCGTCATCCTTTGCAGCTCAAGAGCCGGCAGTTGCCCGTCTTGCTCGCTTCCCTCGCGGAATTACCACCCTTCAATCCGACGGGCGTCGCGATCGCAGATGTGGCCAAAACCGGTCTCGGTTCTTCCGCGGCGCTCATCACCTCCTTGGTCACCGCCTTGCTCGTCCAGTCCGGCCTGATCGCACCCGACCAGCTTGCGAGCGTCTCCGCACGGCGTCTCGCACACAATGTCGCGCAATTCGTACACTGCCTCGCACAGGGAAAAGTCGGCTCCGGCTTCGACGTCTCCGCCGCGGTATTCGGGAGCCAGCTTTACACGCGCTTCAACCCGGCCGTGTTGCAGCCGCTCATGGATGACTCGGTACATTGCCCTTTTTGATCCCTCCCGATTTGGTCGCTTGCTTATCTCTCTGTCTTTTTTCTTGTTTGCAGTCGGGATCACAATCGCTGCTGTCAGTTCTAACGCCGGAGAACCAAGCGTGGGATGCCACCGTGACGCCATTCACTCTCCCACCGCGGACGCGCCTACTACTCGCCGATATTCATGCGGGCAGTAACACACCGCTGCTCGTGAGCAAAGTGCTCAAATGGCGTACCGAAAACAGTGCAATTGGTGAGCTTGAGCTTCATGATTCGGCTTATATAGACGATTCTCGATCTTGCGCTTGCTTAACCACGAAATGTCATCTGCAGCGCACTCGCTTTGGACTGCTCTCGATCAGTGTAACACATCGCTCGGACAGACCCTCGGCCGGCTAACCGAGCTTCACGACCGAGATCAGCATGCGTATGTGGAGACAGTGCGGTGGATAGCAGGCTTACAGCCCAGACAGGTGCGATGTTGTTCCCTGCGTTTTCCCTGCGTATGACCAACTTGACGTGTATCGTAGTGGCTCGCAAACCCAAATATGCCACAAGAGCAATCGACATGCCTCGAAGCTTTCTATGAAGCTCACTTGCTTACCGAGGTATTCTCACGCGTTGCTTCGCTTCCTCTTCGGCTTACATTGACCCGATCGTGTGTCCGCGTATAGCAAATCCGCGGTAAAATGCGCGAGATGGGGACGCTCTGCGGCGTTGAAATCGAGCCGGAGCAACAAACCAAACTCCTCGATGCCAGTGTAACGATGGCCGGCGTTATTGGCGGCGGTGTCCCGGGCGGTACGTGACCGTCATTCTTTATGACCTTCCTTGACTCGGGTCTGATACCTACCGAAGCGGGAGGCTTCGATGCCGTGTGGCTACTTGTCTGTGAACCACCCGAGGACACCCCCGGACTCCCACCACTTCCACGTGTAGAACGACTCTGGACGAGCTTCCCTGGAGTTGCCCCTCTTCTTTCCCAGGAAAGCAAGGTGCAGGGTGTCGCCCTCGACAGCCTCCAAGACGTGCCCGGGCTGGCAGCTGTCGTAGAAGCAGCAGTACGCGACTAGGTGGATCGGAGATGGGATTACAACTGCAGTCCTATGATAGGTCCCTGTAAAAAGCGATACCTTCAGATACATGTGCTACGTATGGGGGGCGAGAGTAGATAGCGGTGGGTGGGGTGGAGAGTAAGTTAACGAATCTATTAGCTACATGCATAACTTGGCTTCTCCGGCTGGCGTCCACACCTTCCCGAGTGCAAGCGCGAGCGAGAGCACCATGACAAGCACGCCGAAGGCGGCGCAGGCATATGCAGGAAGTGTTGTCCGAAGATCTCGGGCACTGGTGAGTTTTAGGAAGCATGCTGCAGGGAATATGTACGCAAGGGCTGTGGCCGAGACGCCACCTGTAATTTCGAGTGTGACGCCGAGATCGCAGGTAATAAGTGATACTGTCATCAAGCAGGCCTGCGTCAGCATATCGATGGCAGAGAAAGTTGAGGAGGGTAGAAGGGTGCGCACCGATCATGGAGGAGACGAGGATGACGGTGGTGAAGAAGATGTGCCGCTGCATGTTGAAGGCCTCATGGGAGAAGAAATACTGCTCGATTACCTGTGCCAACCGACATCGTCAGGTTAGTGTGCTCGTTTTTTTGAGAGGGAACAACAAAGTTACCTCGCGACATACGAAGAGCTCTAGAGGAAGGGTTGTGAACATATTTAGCCCAAAACAAAACCGTGCAAAGTTGATTAGGGTATCATTCTGCGGCACATTTAGAATCGTTCAAGTCATACTAGTGCTGAAAGGCATGGGATGGGGAGAGGGAGAGGGGCTCACTCACAGGAGAAAAGTTGTTGAGTATGTTGCCCTGCGTTCGGTCCGTAAATACGACATATCCCGAAATCGCCATGATAGAACACGCGATGAGTGATACCACAGTCGACACATGCGTGACGGTCGCGAACCGATCCAGCGTCGGCGTTCTAAGGCTCCCATAGATCAATAGCGAATTGTGGTGGCAGACGAAAGCAAAGCTGATGACCCCGATAGCCTGGAAAATCCCAGGCTCGATGATCGAGAATCGTTTGGAGGGGTCACCTTTTAAGTTTGGCGGTACGTGCGGACCTTCGGTCATGACGGAGGTCACGATGATGAGCATCCCGCAGAGCGCGAGGCTGGACGCGATGGATAGTTTGTGGATGTCGCGGTATAGCGATAGCGGGTAGGAAACGCCGAGGGTGCAGAACACGATGATGAATCGACGGTCGGCGAAGAGGGATAGGACGGGCACGGAAGGGAGATTGGGAAATACGGATCGGATGACGTGCGGGATCGTATCGCCTAGCAGCGGAATGAGTAAATAACTAATATAACATAGGGGGATGGGGGAATTGCTTCAAACACAACAACACACGCACCAATGATGATCCCAAATGCGCACATTCCTGTCCAGGGATGAGGAAACGTTTCATTCATACAGAGAGTGTCGTGAGCGAGTTCGCAGACGCACCGCCGAATGCGAATGAGAACTGGAAAAAGGACACCGCCGCGCGCCCACTCGAACCAAAACAGCGATTCATGATCCCGATGTAAGAATTTGTGCCGCTGAGCTTCGCGTTCGTGACGATGAGACGGATGGTCCAATCCGTAACGAAACAGAGGACGATCAAGAGAATCATCCCCGTGAAGAACCCCGCGCGACTCATGGCGTATGGTAAACCTGACAACGGAACGATATATTCATCAGATCCTCGAGAACTCCCTCGAAAAAACACGACCGGGAATACGACAAACCAATGATCCCTTGAAGAAGAGAAGGCAGGAGGGTGGAGGGGAGGGTATACCATCAGTTTCGAAAACAAACGAAAAGGGAGACAGGGCTACGCACCGGCTCCTAGGATGGAATTTGCCATGTTTGCTATGGAATTCAGCATGCCGCCTCCCCCGCCCTGCTTGGCAGCAAGCTCATCCAGGTCGACCTCTGAATACGCAGGAGCGCCATCTACACTCATGGGGATATCCAGACTTCTCCGCACTGCGGAGGCGTCGAGTAGCCCGACGAGGAGGGGCATGGTCTGCTCCCGGCGGGAGTCTCCACGTTGTAAGCCATGTTCCAGGCTGGCTTGAGCGAGGGCGTCATCGTCGAGATCATCCGAGTCGAGGTCATACTCTAGGGAAAGCAAAACAAAAGGTTCCGGGGGGTGAAATCCTGTTCATCAGCAGCAGCCAATAGCCGACTGATTGCACGGCGACATACCTGCTTCCCGACTCTCCAACGTGGATCGCAGCATAGGCGCGATGACCTGTACGTGTTCCTGGAATCGTACGGATTGGTCCGACTTGGTCCGCCGAGCCCCAGCCCCTTGGCCTTCGCGAGGCGTATTTCCGCCCAAGGCGGACGTCTCGAGCTCGTCGTTATCGTCATCGATGGAGAATAGGACGTTGTCGGCGGACGAGGATGCCGACCCAGATGTCGACGGCGAAGAAGTCCTCGTCGACGTCGTCGAGAGGTCCTCGCGAGAGCTGACGAGGAGCGGTTGGCTGTCGACCCCGTCGCTGATTCGACCGTTTTGACGGCCACCCCGGCGTGGCATGTGTCGAGCGCAGCGTCGGTGTGAGTATAATACTCGGATTTATCGTTTTGCGAAGAGAAAAAAAAGGGACGGGGGTGGGGATCAAGGGGCCAGTGTCAGGGTTGGGTGTCACTTGTGAAACCTAATACGACATACGACCAATTGTAACCGTCCTCATATGCCTCCTTGACTTCCCACACATCTACACCTTTGTCGCCGCCCCTCGCGACCAGTCCGTCTCTACTGAGGAAGCATTGGGTCCCTCATCGCCACTGTACTGTATTATAGAACAACGACGACTGGGCCATATCAATTGTAGCCAGGCAACCGACCGCGGCGTGGAGTGTTCGACCGAAGCATATAGTACTCGGTTAACATAACCATAACTTCACCAAAGACACCATGAGTCGACTCTCGTTTTTCTTACCTGTACTCCTTGCTGTACAAGTGTTGTCCCAAAGCACCACTCCCGTAGCATCGGTGGCCTCGCAGTACTCACTTTCCACTGCCACCAACCTCCCATTTCCCCAAGCGACCCTCAATAATGCCGGTACACAATCTTTCATTAAATCCAACTGGGGCCTCTCGAAGGGTCGGATCCAAGGTGGTGCTCCCAACGTGCTCTTCGTCGACGATCCTTTCCCAAAGTCGCCCGCGCCTGGCGCTAGTTCCAATACGTCCGGCCCTGTACTGCAGGTACAGTATCAGGCCGGCAGCTTCGGAGACAACAACAGTGGCGGCGCGCAGTTTTATTCCTTGTGGAACTCGAGCGGGGGAGCGTTCCAGAGCATGTTGGTCTCATACGAGGTCGCGTTTGACTCTGGATACGACTGGGTCAAAGGCGGGAAGTTGCCTGGCCTGCGTGGGGGTCCCGATCCGGACAACTGCTCTGGTGGTGTCCAGGCGAATGGGACGAACTGCTTCAGCTCGCGTCTTATGTGGAGGGCGAATGGCGCAGGGGAGGGTGAGTTGGTCTTCTTTCTCTGGAGTTTGTGCAGTGGTCCTCACGCGACATGTCCAAAGTATATGCCTATGTCCCACGGGATAGTGGTATCTGCAACGATAAGGGCTTACTGTGCAATGATGAATTCGGCATCAGCGTTGATCGCGGTTCTTTCACATTTGCCAGTGGACAGTGCGCGATCTATATTCTTCGTCCTATAACTGTTAATGACCCACGATTGAAGGTGGAACCGGGTCACCTTGTTGGTCAGGCTGAACAGTCCAACCACCGTCGCTAATGGACAGGTGATACTCTAGTAAGCCTACCCCTCTCAGCACTTGTCGGTGCTTATGCTATACTTCCTGGCAGTTTCAACGATGTCCACACCATAGAACAAAATGATGTCCACTTCCGTACCAGCGATGTGATCACAGCTGGCGGCCTGTATTTCTCGTAAGTCCTTCACCGATCACATTTGGCCGAGTTCTTATCTGTATGTGCCTAGGACATTCTTTGGTGGTATGTCTACATGCTGATCATCCCTGAGAAAAACGACATTTACTCCTTTTCCTTGCAGGAAGTGACGCGACCTGGGCTCCGTCAAATCTCACCCATACGTACTTCCGCAACTTCCAGCTGTTCGCGGGAACTTCACCATCCGACCTTCAAGGCTCTACAGTCAAGAGTGGCGCAAAAGGACGCTGGTTGATGTCCTCGGCCGGACTGCTTGTTACTGCTTGCTCTGTACTTCTTGGTTTATTGATTTGGTAGGCAACGGACCGACAGATATTATTCGGCTTGTTCTCGGGCGCACCAATACCATTGATATGTACTTGGATATCTACATTGTCATCGTGTTTAGGTGCGAGTAGTGAGTCGGCCGACATAATTCAAAGATACCCTCGCGGACGTGGCTATACCAGTTAGATCACCTGACGATGCTTCAAGGGGCAGAAGCCAATACGGATGTCAATGCAGGAGTACATGAGAGATCGCATGGGAAGATCGTTTCAGGAGGGAGAGCATAGTGCGTGGGTCAGCGGAAGATGTAAGGAGAACAACCCGAGTTCCAGGTTTGACCATCTGAACTCGGGGAACGTCAACGTCAATGATTAGCCAACTTGTCACCTCAGTTGTCCAACAGGTGCAGAAGGAGTTGGACGCATCGAGTCAAGTCAAGGTTTCCGCTGAACAACAGACCGCGGTATGTTGGCCCGGAATTCGGCAAAGTATTTTGGTCAACGATTCGCCTGTTCCGAGCTTTTCCAAGAAGGAAGCGGATCCTGCTCGACGTGGACAGACAAAACCATTGGTTTGGGCCTTGTGGATATGGTTCATAAATGGTGGGTGGGGCTACCCCACTTCACAGAAGGGCAATAGCGATACGCTGAGCAGAGTCTAATAGGCGAAGGACTTGACCCGGCAGTGAGAGGTGACTTGACCAAGTCTCGTGGCCAGCCGACCACGCAGCAGGTGGACACGGCCCTTACGTTGTCACAGACCCCAGAAATTGAAAATAAGCACGGAATTGACCACTATGATCTACAGCACAACCCCTGAAGTTTGCCTCTGGACATGTGAGATGCTGTTCTGGACCTAAGAGAAGATGGATCGAACCAAGACGTATTGACAACGGGGTGGGCGTGGTGACACGCCGCTGTTCGCTGGGAAGAGGTCAAAGGAGAACTCGAGGGCCTATACATATGCTTGTGATTTATGGACTCAGTCGCTGGCACACCAGTATTGCCTATTTACGATGGGTGGGTCTAGGTGTGCTACATCACGCAGTACCCTAGGATATTCCGAGAGTCCAAGTTAGCCGCGGGTGAGTCAGACGACGGTGGCGGGATGGTGTGCCGGATTGGTGATTAGATGGAGCTGCTCGAAAATGTCAACGTCCACATTCTTCTTCATCTTCATCTTCCGTGATGACCTTCTCGGGTGCCCTGGTGAGCCTTCCTCGTAATTCACGTTCTTTAGCGCCTATTGACTTGGCCTTGCAGACTCTCACGGATTTGAATGATTATATCACCCCCTCTCAAGCCTGTATCAAGCCTGTTCAGCAGACCAACACACCCAAAGTCCGTGCTCCCGGAGATGCCACAGTACGTGTAAATTGTTATCGTACCTATGATCCTCTTGTGAACAACCTTTCTGTAATAAAATGCAGACTGAGATTCGAATTGACGCAAGCGGCGCCTACTACGAGGTAGGACAGGTAGGTGCGGACTCGAGCGGAGGCAGCGGCAGCACCCAGAAACTCCAAACTGCCGAGATAACCCTGAACGATTGTCTAGCATGCAGGTGCCATCTCTCACACCACAATATATGACCTGCGTGCTCACCTGAAAATTTCATGACAGTGGCTGCATCACCTCCGCCGAATCCGTCCTGATCACTCTCCAGTCTCACACCGAGGTCCTCTCCATCCTCGCAGCAAATCCCAGCCCAGGCTCGCCAGGACATCGCATTCCCGTGTTGTCCATAGCCCCGCAGTCCCTCGCATCTCTCGCCGCTGCGCTCAGTCCCGCTTCTTCCACTGGTACAACGCCCATCTCGCTCGCGCGCATGCTGAGCCGCGTGCGAGCGTTCGCGACGCAGACTCTTGGCTTTGCTCACGTATTCGACACTACGTTTGCGCGGGAGATCGCGCTCCGCGAGCATGCGCGCGAATTCTTTGAGCGGAAGGAGAGGGCGACAGCTAGTAGTGGCGGTAGTAGTGACGGTGCATTACCGATGCTCTCGAGTGCCTGTCCCGGATGGGTGTGCTATGCCGAAAAGACGCACGGGGAAATGCTACCGTTCATCGCGGCTACGAAAAGCCCACAGCAGGTTATGGGTACACTCGTCAAGGAGTGGCTAGGTCCGCAGTATTGGAACAAGCAGTACGCTTCTCTCTGTTTTCTATGACCGTTCTTCGGTGACGCAACGCACCCCTTTCTGGGTCTACATAGTGCAAACGAGGTGTATCATGTCACAGTGATGCCATGCTATGACAAGAAACTGGAGGCGTCGCGCGAGGATTTTTACAATGAACAGTACGCTACACGTGATGTCGACTGCGTTTTGACCACGGGCGAGCTGTTACTGCTTGCTAAAGAGAACAACATCGACCTCTCTCTACCTGTCCCCGACGAAGATACCCCCCCGTCACCCACCTCTGATTCTGCCACTCCAATCCTCCCAGATCTCCTTAACCCCCCTGGTTCCTCCTCTGGCTCGTACCTCCATTCGCTCATGCTTGCCGTCGCCCGTACGCACTCACATCCACTCACGCTAGAGTCAAAAACCGTCCGCAGCGCTGACTACGTCGAATACACGCTGCGGGACTCGCCGTCAGGCGCTCCGGTCTTCCGCGGCGCGACCTGCTATGGCTTCCGGAACCTGCAGAACGTCGTCCGGCGTGTCGGGCGCGCCGCAGGCGTACAGGTCGGACGTGGTGCCGCGGGCCGCTTGGCAGGTGGGTTGCGCAATGGCGCGGCCAGTAAGGGCGTAGCGAGTGGCGCGGGTGCGGCGTACGACTATGTCGAGGTGATGGCATGTCCAGGGGGCTGCGTCGGGGGTGGAGGACAGTTGCGTGCTCCTGAAAGGAAGACGGAGAGCGGCAGCAGCATGACGAAAGACGCGGAAGGTTTCACGCGTGACTGGGCTGCGGACGGCGTCGTGAAACCTGGCAGCGCGAGCAATGGCGTCGGTCAAGGGGAAGACAATAACACGAGCAACAAGACTGCTGGGACGCCCTCGGCCGCCACGTCCGAGGCGCCTTGGAGCTCACGCGCTTGGACACGTGAGGTGGAGCGTGCCTATTGGGGTGGCGGTCCGGCGCCCACGCTCGAGCTCAACCTCGGATCAGCGCTTCTTCCAACACCACCGGCGTCACCCAAGCGCCAAGGCAGCCTAAGCGACGACTGCGGCCCGGGTGGTGGCAAGTCCGAGTCGGTCGATTGCAGACTCGGAACCCACACAGGTGGCACCTCTTCCGTCCTTCCATCCCCTTCTCCATCTCCCTCCTCGTCCCGTAGTTTGGCGGAACGGGGCGCAGAGCTGGATTGCGTCGACGTGGAAGCGCTCGTCGAGCGCGCGCTTAGGGAGCTTTGTGCGCTCGCGCGCGTGGATGGGCACAGGGCAACAGGGCCAGGGCCAGGTTTGTGGGACGGGAGGAGCACGGAGAAGATGGATGAGACCGCCGAAACGCGGCGGCGTGGATTATTTCGGACACAGTATCGTGCGGTGGAGAGCGAAGTCGTCGGGCTCGGAGTCAAGTGGTAACTAGTGCAGTGCAAAAAGTCACACATTCTAAGTTTTTGGGTGATGGCGATGGGTACTGCCCCACATACACCGATACGGGGATGACCATGACATGTGCTACAAGTCGATAATCACGATACAATAGAGTGTAACATTGCGATGGTGGGATATGTCAAAAGAGGATATATGGATAAGGAACGTTTCTCGTTCCTTTCTAATTGTAGATCGTTGCTGACCTCCGCTCCGTTCAGGTTCGGAGGAGCAGCATTTGAGGAAAGCTTGTGACTACGGAGAGAATTTTTTTTGGGAGGAAGGAGATCACTGTTATCGATAGTGGCCAAGGAGATGAATAATAAAGCGGTTGTGGTGCATCTTATTACAGTAATAAAGCCCTGGTGACCCACTTGGGGTCGCAACGCCTGTGGGATTCAAGTGTCTCACATACCGTATCCAAATTCCGAAATCGCGCATCATGCTGTATTTTCAAGGCGCTCCACTTCAACTGACAGGCAGGCGGAAGGGGATCGGACTAAGCGAAATGAAGGGAAAAACTAAAGAGGCCCGTGTATTCGTGACCTACTACTAAGAAGGGATCTAAGTAAGTGGGCGATGCTACACTGGATATTTGGTTTGATGTCGGCGTGAGATACACTAAGTAATGATGGGTAGAGTTCCCACACGTGCGTAACTGCAAGCGAGTGGGTACATGAGTCGTGTGCGTGATTGGGCGTGTGCATCATGAAACAAGAATGGAGGTCGTGACGTTAGGTGGGGAAGGACAAATTTGGCAGCGCGTATGATAGGATGACGGGAATGGAGCCTAACGTGAGGTGCGATGCTAGCGCCTTCGCTGTTGTTGCTGGCCTTGTCCGCGGTACCAGTAGTGGCAATCAGAGCAGTACTCGGGAGTGCTCGCAGTGACTGTTTCTTTCGCGTCTGGACCGAAGAACTTGATGTTGATGCAAGTGATAAGTCGAAGGTGCCAGGTGAGAAGCGATGGGGGAAGAATGAAAAGTGGCCGGAGAAGAATTGAGAACGGATTGCATCAATGCGGGGTCGGGGAAGTGGCGTCGAATTAGAAATTGAAGATTGAGCGGACGGAGATGAGACGGGATATGGAGGCTCGCGTACCTTATCACAATAGCACGGTTGACAGAGGTTCACCGGTTGTGGGTGGGCGATGGACCATACACAATAGCGATTTCCACAATCGATCTTTCGTAATTTCTTGGTCTGTAAGCGGAAAAGGAAATGGGAAGGATTTTTGCAGGGTGAGCGTCTGGTGACGGGGGCGGGCCGTAGCATAGCAAGAGGAAACACGCGCAAACGTGCAGACCCGATGGGAAAGTGGAACGGAGCTTACGATAACGTAGTGCTGTGACGTGGGTGGTGGTTAGGCACAGGAATTAGGCGTAGGAATGTCGGAACGGTTACTCACACCACATCCGTGCTTGGTACCTTCACTGAGCGTTCGGAACGGACAAAGTGAGCGGGGACGAGTCACAGAGGATGAAAGAGAGGTGACTTACGTCTCGAGATTACACATAACGAAGAAGAGTGATGGAGGTGGCGATGGCGATGGCGAACGGTGGGTGAGGGCGAACAGTGGACGTCAAATATGTGATGCAAGGTGACTGGTCTGAAATAGAGAGGACTAATAGAGGAGCTGTGAGGAAGGGGAGATCGGGGGATGGATTAGCAGATGGTAGAGGGGGGAATTATAGAGGGAATATATAAGGAATGGAAAAGGAGAGGAATTGGGCGAGCGTTAGGCTGTGTTGGCGGTTTAGTGGCAAATGCAAATGAAGGTTAACGTGTGTAGGTCACTTGCCAGTCGTTACCCGGGTGCGGAGCGCGGCTCTCAAACCATCAACCCCGCAATCCATCGAACAGAAGAAAGAGAAAAAAAGGAACGATCTGATAACGAATCCATCACCACGACCCTCGAGGCTGGTTGCCCTTCTTTTTCCATAAAAAATATATATTACTACAGTGTTAAAAAGAGAGAGAGACTGCCTCCGAGATGTGTGACAGATCGTGTGACATGTTTGCTGTCACGGCCAAGCCAAGCCGAGGCCTGTAACGACGGCAGATGACAAACGACGAACGACCATGAACTCTCTCCCGACCTCCTCGACCTCCTCACCAGCGTCCTCGGCGCATACACCAATCACACGCTCGCGCACCCTCCTCTTCATTTCCTATCGCGACTCTAGCGCACGGGTTCCACGCACCTCCCGCATCGGTCGCCAGTACGAAGACTCTTATCACCCCAGCGACGAGAATGAGGGTCTCATCAATCACCAGGGCACGCCCCACACATCCATAGACGTGGAACTACCCCCAAAATGGTTCGTAAGATCCGACAACTCCATAATTCCCGAACATTTCCCATTCGTAACTGTAACTGAATCCAAAAACAAAATCACCGAAAAAACAGGGTGGACTACGTCGAACAGGTAGAGGAAATACTTGCTGCCACCCAAGCCAAAGGTGCGCGTCTAATTTCGATGATGTTTTCCCCAAGAGATGTCTGCGTCAGTTGATCGCTGCGTTTTGTCCGGATGGCTGAACCTTGTTCATTTCCTCCTTGCAGTCGCTGCTTTGGACAAACTTCACGCGAGGCATGTCCTTCCGGGTTTTGCGGACCGATCCTCAGAGGAACGAGAAATTGAGGCCGCAACGAGCGACATTACCAAGGTGAAGTGAAATTGCCTTATCTTCATCTCCGCTCGCAATGCTCATCGGCAAACCCTCCCCACAATCCCACATCCCATCTCACACAGGACTTCCGTCGATGTCAGACCCTAATCCAGCAAATCGGCGCCGTCGCCACACCTCCCGATCATTCCTTTCCACCAACTCGGCCCGACGTCGCACAACATCACGCGCTCGCCGCTAGGAATACCCAACGTGGCCTTGCCGCCAAGGTGCAAGAGCTCAGCGCGACCTTCCGCAAAAAGCAACGCGTGTATATGGAAAGTGAGCACCTCATTCGCTCTCTCCCATCTTTCACACACCCCTTACCCCGTCCCCCCGCGGGTCACCGGCCTGGTTTCCGCCCTCCTCCCGAGTGACGGCGTCTAACACCACTTCTTTCCACTCCGCAGAGTTGCAAGGACACGCGATAAAGAATCAAGATCTCCTCCTCGCCTCGGGGGTGACTTCCCTCAAGGGTACAGACGCCTTGACAGCCGTAGATGAAGATATCGAAGCCGTGGTATGGGTGCCCTTCCCTTTTCACTCGTATTCAAGACCATGTGCTCACTTGGACTCCCGCTACGTCCCAGTCGCGTAGTCAGCTGGTTAACCAAGAGCTCCTCGAACCAGATCTTCGATCGCGTGACCGCGAGCTCACCGAAATCGCAAAGTCTATCGCCACCCTGGCGGAACTTTTCAAAGATTTGTCATCACTCGTCATAGACCAGGGCACACTCCTGGATAGTGTCGAATACAATATCGAGCAGACGGCTGTCCACATGAACGACGCGGTGAAGGAGCTTGAAATTGCTACTCGGTTTGTGCCCTCACGTGTTGCGTCTGATAACGATTGAAGCCTGACCGCTTCCTCTTTCCCTTTTTGGTTCGTACGTTGGACAGTTACCAGAAGAATACTGGCAGGCGGAAGTGCATCTTCCTTCTCTTGCTCCTCATCTTTGGGCTCGTATTAGTCCTCATCTTCAAGCCCCGACGCCATCCCTCAGCTGCCGCTCCAACACCCATATCCACGCAGGCCCCACAAGGCCCTCCCCCTCTGCACTCGTGATGGATGACCACGATATCCATGTGATTGTGATGGTCGATGATGGGTGCCTAGGGCACCTCACCTTGCGCACCATTCTACGACACGCAGAATGGCCCACATTCTTTACCCTCGCATAGACTACGCTCGCATATGCATATGTATCCATCACATTATTTTTACGTATAATGCTAGTGTTCCATGGGGCAGGGGTGGTCGTGTGTTGCCCGCATTAAAACGTACATCAAGGTGGATCCACCTCATGGTGCGACATTGAAATCAGAACAGAACATACTCTCCGGAAAACATTCGGGAAAAGAAACCCCCCTGTTCATTCTACACGCCGGTGCTCTTCTTTTCCGCGGCTGACTGACAAGTTTCGAAAGTTTTTTTACACGGCTACATACACCGTTCGGAGGTCCCGCCTTTTGCTTGCTTGAACCATTCTTTGATTACCTTTGCCTTGCCTCGCTTCGTTTTCGTCGAGGCGCGTGCGCGCGGGGTTTCCTCTATAAATAATCGCATCTTTTCCAGAAAGAAACGGGCACGTGTTTGTCTGTGGGGGCCTCTCTAAGGAGACTTCGGAAGAGGACCAAAAGAGTAAAGGAATACGAAACGCGGGCAGGAGCAGGGGGAGAGTGGGTCTACCGCCGGGTCTGTGTGGGTTGTGCGGAGCGTGTTGTGATGAGGGAAGAGGGAAGGAAGGAAGGAACCCCTTCCTACTACCCCTCTTCCCCAAGTGTTCCGAATCGAGTCGAAGGGAACGAAACGCAAAGGCAAGCGACAAGACTTTTGGTCAAGTTGCTCTGTTCTGGCTCTGTCCGCGACTCGCGGCAGCCTCTATCACAAGCCAACGGTAATTTTTAATCATACCGAGGTTGGGTTAGCTTCGTTTCGTTTCGCTTCGTTATCTATTTTTTTTTTTCCCGCGGGCGAATAACAATCGGTTCCAAGTTTTGAGTCCGAGGGTGGGCGAAGCTTGTATCATGATACTTGTGGTCACGGTGTGTAAGGGCTAGCTACTACGCGAGGGTTTGGTTTTGTCCCCCAGTCCCTACAGACAATCTGGCAGCCAGCCTGGTCCTACATACAGGCCTGGTGACCGGTGACGAACTGGACCGGGTGACCTTGCCTCGATTAATTGATACACGTCTCATGTTCATCCGTTTGTCCATCCATGCCTCTCTCGTTCGGATTCCCGGCTCGGGGTGCGATGTGAAGTGGGGTGACGAAGACATCATCGAGGGTATCAAGGGAGATCATGGTCGCATGGTCGAACGCCCTTCCCAACACTTTGGCGACGTACATATACAGCGGGCGCACCGCACCGTCAGCAAATGGTCATGTGCAATCGTTGCTCCCCTCGGGACGTATTCTGAACTTCAAATCGATTGTCTGATCTCGCCTGCCTGAAAGGTACACAGCAGCCACTTGCATCCGAACTTGCCGAATGGTGACCTTCTCGACCCCCGCGCCCCCTTCCGCAAGGCAGACAAATTGCATTGCACCCCCACAGCAACCCTTACACGCCATGTGCCCCCCGTCACAGGTAATAAAACTGATCGCTCAACCCAGACGCACCCCTACGCCTTCTATTGCTCACCTTCTGGCTTGAGTGAGCTTCTTCCGGCGCGCAGGATCTCATCCGTTGACAACAGATTGATGCCGATCACAGAGCTACAGTGGTAGGGTAGAGGGTTCATGATTTGTGTGATCCTGTCAGCTCGCCGGAGTGGAAAACGAAAGGAAGGTGCACACACCTCGAGTGCAACATTTGCCGCTTGACGCGATAGTTGTCCCACACACCCTCGACCGTTGGGTCGAACGGCTCACCTGACTGGAGATCGAGCCCCACAACGTTCCCGTCTGCATGTTCGTCTTGCAACGCGACGAGCGCATCCTGCACATCGAACCCACCGTTTGCGGCAAGCGTCTTGGGAATTACGAGAAGCGCGTCTGCGAAGGCTTGCACCCCCATTTTGACGCGCCCTTTAGCAGCCTTCTTGACATTATCGACGAGATGCGCCGCGCATGCAACCTCGAAAGCACCTGCACCAGGTACGAGCGCCTCATCTTCGTATGCGTTTTTGACTGCACGTAGACCATCGCGCAGCGCATCCTGGATCTGCTGTGTCGTGTGCGAGTTTGGGCCTTTGATGAGTAACGTCACGCTCTTCGGGTCCTTCACCTCGTCTACGAATGTGAATTTCTCTTCCCCAAGTGTATGTTCGTACACAAGCCCAGCCCATCCAAGCACGTCCGGTGTTAGCTCTTCGATCGAGTTTTGTGCGATACCTCCGCAAATTAATTGCAGCCTACAAGCAGATCACGTGTCCGTTCATTCAGTAGGTAGGCTTGCGGCAGAAGCCCTGGAGGGAAAGCACGAACCGCTCCATGTTGCGCCGTTTTGCACGGCGCAGGGCGAGAATGCCATTTTTTGCAAGGATGTCGAGGGACAGGGGGTCGATTCCTTTTTGATTAATCACAACAAAGCCTTTCCGCTTCTCCGTAGAGTCAACCGCCTGGTCACAGACCAGATTCTTGAGCTCTACAATCTTCTTCACCCTCTCGTCTGTGAATTTACGTTCGGACTCGACGAGTTTCTCACGTTGTTCTGCTGAAGAATAGAAGAACCCCGAATTCACTTCGCTATTGTTCCACTTGTCAATGCTGCGGAGAGCGCAACAGAAGCCTCGTAAAACTCACGTCTTCTCGTACTCCAAGCTGACGTTGAGCGTCAGAATGTAGGCGTTCTCGACGCGCTTAGGCATGTCTGGATGCCGAGCGCCGTGGTCGAGAACAAGCCCACGAACCAGCTGGGTCTCCGAGGCGGTACGATGCTGCATTTTCATGATCTCGACCATGTGAAGATCGATCGGTTCCCGCCATTGGTCCTTGGCGTCTGCGAAAGCGCCAACCGTCGATTTCCATCCTGGAAAACCATCAGGTAAATCGCGTACCTCGCGGCGGCGGAGGCGGCCGGATGGTCATCACGGCATCGACCACAGACTCGGAAAGCTGATGCGCCAAAGCGGCATTAAGTTTTGTAGCGAGGGATGTCTTTGCTAGGCTGACGAGAGTGGGGCGGTCTAGACTCGAAGGCTGCTTGAACGTGTCCAAGAACTGGGGTACGACCGCTTCAGCCGAGATCGGTAGAACGGTCTACGTGGAACTCACACTGAGCGCCTCCTTTTTAGCAATGTCGAACCCTGCCGCGATGACTGATGGGTGTACGCCCTCAGAGATGTAACGATCTGCCTGCTTTAGTAATTCCCCAACGAGTAATACTACGGATGTAGTCCCATCCCCAACTTGATCGTCCTGCGCGACCGCCGTTCTTGCAATCATAGCGGCGGTGGGGTTTTGTATTTGCATCTCTGAGAGTAAAACTTTGCCGTCCTTTGTCATTTTAATTTGTCCTGCCCCATCTACGAGCATCTTTAGTGTACCCCGTGGACCTGAAACGGCATGTTTAATTTAAAAAAAGGGATCAGAATCTGGTCTTACGCACCTAGATTCCCTCTCACGACATTCGCTAGGCCCATTGCACCGGTCGTGTTGACCTTCAAACCGGCATGCCGCGATCAGTTTCCACGTAGGGAGAAGGGGGAGATCATACCTGGAGCGCTGCGGCTCTCCTGACGCTCTCTGCTTTTGGGTTAATGAGTTCGATGCTTGACATGATGAAGACAAGTTAGAAGTTAGACGGAACGCGGGACGTGCAGGTCGATGGTCGATGACAATATTGTGACAGAAACTCGTGACACGCGTCCACGATAACGTCACATTTTTGTGATTATCTACTACATCACTACATCAAATCAATGACGACAATCCCTGGCTCTTCCTTCGTCTCACAGCACCTGCACGCCTTTCTTTGGGGATATGAGAGTTCATCACTGTATCCTCGCTCGAACTGGAACTTTCATCGTCGTCGTCCCCATCATCGCTGGCGTCGAATCGTGGTTGCATCGTGAGACTCGGCGTGTTCTTGAATCGTTGCTGAGCCGCTTTCGTTTTGGAAAAGAGTATATCACTGCTCGCCATATCTGAAAGTCGCCTGAACTGAGAGCTAGGACCCGGTGTCGATCTGGTCGGTGTCTTCCTTGACAGCAAGGAGGCAGCCATCTCGGATTCGTTTTCTGATCCGGAAGGTGACGCCGACAGAACCCTGGGAACCTGGCTACTTCCTGGGAAGAAAAGAGGTTGAACACCGTTCTTTCCCCCCCGTGAAGGATCCATAACACCTTTCCGGGAGGGAAAAGGCCCTTTTTTCTTTTTGTCTGACCTAGATGAGTCGTCTTCACATGGGGGGAGTGTCTCCACAGGACCTTGGCTACTCGTCTGGAGCTCATCGACGACAGACGAAGTATCAGGTTGTGTCTGGTCCGAGGGAGGCAGAGCCGTCCACTTCACCTGAGAAGACATGGGCGCTCGTGGAGAACCATCTTCCCGAGCGACCGAGGGGGAGGTGTCATCACCAGAGTCGCCAGAATGCCGCGCAGTTGAACGCACAGATTTATTCCTGGAATTCCCGACGGGTTTCTGAACTCTTTTCCCTCGGGTAGCAACTTCTGCAACATCGCGAATCCATTCCTTATCCTCCTTTGTAGATGGCATGGAGTTTTTGAGTGCCGATGTCATTTTATCGCGGATTTGCGTGAGTGGGACAAGTGTAGCCTCTGACATGGTCACAGAAGACCGACGGTTCGCCAGTCTGTCGGACCGACGAGACGGTTGTTCAGAGACGGGCGGATTCGATGCAGGGCGAGGGGCACGTCTTTGAGGGTTGCGTGGAACCAAATCGATGCTCTGGCTAGGTGCTGACCGATCTTCAACAGGTTGAGTGCTCTCTTGTTCGATGGGGTCGCTTTCCTGGTAGCCACCATGGGGCTCGAATGCAGATTCCACGTCATCAGTCGCATCTTGTGATTGAACCTTCTCATTTGCCTTGGTGGCAGCCCTATCTATGACGGGCGAAGACGCCGACACGAGTACCCTGCTGGTCTCCGGTTCGGCAGAAGCTAGTGTGGGAAACTTTGAGGACCCTGTATCGATATCAGTGACACCCGACTCTGGGAGTGCTGGCCTGGGGAGCTTCGTACTAGATCGTGATGGTGGGGTAGTGGCGCCAACCCTGCTGGACACAGTATACAGAGAGGTCGCGTGATCTTGATTCTGGACTTCGAGTGGCTGCGCAAGATACGTGTCGGCTTTTGGCCTTTCCGATGCTTCTGCATCGAGGGATACGCGATCCCCAGATCCCCCGCCGACAGCGGGAAGCTTCTAAGCATATCCATTAGTCTTCGTCAGAGATCTCCTGGATAGTAAAAGCTTCGCACTTGAGGGTGATCGGGCATCTCATGTGATGTATCCATGTACACCGGCATCGACTCGTCTTCCTCGTCCTCCGAAGTGTGCTCTGGTTCTATTGAGGATGGGCCGATCTTCGAATGTGCTCCCGTGCGCTTGTGCGATGGTTGCTTCGATAGATCCTCCTCCTCTTCGAGTATGAGATCCTCAGAACTTGATTCACTTTCTGCCTCGCTGCTCGATGGAATCTCGTCCAAGATGCTCTTCCGTGGCCTACTTTTCGCGGGGCCATTTATCAACGCGGCCAACTGATCGTCGAGATCTACAGGTCCAGACTGATCATCGAGAGAAGCCAGTACTCTGGCAAATGCGCTCGTCTCGCTTTCGCTTTCCGTAGAACTGTCGCTGCTACTGCCTTCGCCATGCGCTTCGACGGGCACCTCCGATATTTCAAGGCCCTTCGGGATCGTGGATTTTGATTCAGCGATTGAAATCTCCTCAGAGAGGGCCATGGGTGTAGTAGCAAGCATGGACACTGGGGAGGATCCAGATTCCGTATCAGAAGAGTCGAGGCCTGAATCTGAACGTGTTGACCGAGGTTTTTCCACCAATCTGCGGCGGGGTAAGGGTACGAGCCCAGGGTCCTTCTCCATCTGTGCGATCGGCACCGCAGTCGAGTCCGGTCTCTTTTGAGCAATAGGACAGTCTGCCAGCAGATGTATCCCTGAACACGCAGGGCAAGAGCCTTTCTGTGTAGTGCCTAGTTTGGAACCGGGCTTAGGCCCAGAAGGCCCTACAGAGGACCCGTCACGCTCGAGAACGGCGTCCCGACTGTTTGCGCTTTCAACGATGACTGCACCAGCGGGTGCATTCAACCCGACGGGGTTATACAAGGTTAATGGTTTATTAGATTTTGACGCTCTTTGATTTGCCTTTCGAATGGTGCCGCGTTCGGCGCCATTGGTTTCCTTAGCCTCCACGCTACTCGCTGACGGCACCTGAGCATCGCCGTGGGTTGTACTATCCAATTTAGCACTTCGTTTCACCACAGATTTTCTGTTCGTCTTGGGGGTTGGATCATCTACCGAGACATCACGTTTGCCGGCAGCTAAAAGTTCCTGGAGGTCACCCGGGTCGGCTTGCTGTCTTCTGTTGAGTAGGGCAGCTATTGTCTTGTTGATATCGTCGTCATTACTAGCCTTCGACACCTCAGACTCTAATAGCTTTTTCGGTGCATTTTTCTTAACCGACTTCGTAAGGTCTGGAAACTCAATCAGCTGCCGCACAGGTGTTAGCGTCTTGTTGAAGTTTGGCTGAGACTAACCGGGCATCCCACCTAAGGCCAGGTCTATCGCACCCGTTTTAGACTTTGTCACGCCACTTCCTGCTTTACCATCTTGGAATAAGGAAAATCGTAGCATAGTAATGACAACTTACTAACATCCACCGATCCTAATTTTCGCTTCCCAGTCTTGGCTTGTTTGGGCGTATCGGGCTTGGGGACTTCCATACCTGCCTGCAAAGGTACATCTCTAGCAATAGGTGACGCCAGCCGGGTCTGTTGGCGTTTACCATTCCCTGAATACTATGAGCAGAGCAACGTTGATGACGATAGTACCGTACCTGTGCGAATTCCGGTGGGTATTGAATTCTCCTCTTGAAACGCGCCGTGAGGTCCCCGACGCTCACGATTGATAAGTCACGTACCAGCAGGGATCTCTGGGGCCGATGTCTGGCCTTTCCGAGGACGCTTCTTCGGATTGTCAGACGACAAATTCACATCGTTGGGATTAGAATCTCCGTGCGTGGGTGAAGATTCTCTTGAAGGAGTTCCATGTATCTTCTTCCTTTTTTTGTGCGGAGCTTTTACAGGCTCTTCAGTGAGATCAGCAGGAGGGTCATCTGCAGCAATTGTGATCTCAGCGACTTTCCGCTTGTGCTTCTTTGGTTTTTCCGTCTGGTCTTTAGTAGAAGAACCCATTTTCTGGGCATCAGAAGATGAGCGCGATTTGGCTGACTTCGAAGGCGGCGGAGCCAGTGCATCGGGGTTGGAACCATGGAGAGCAATAAGAAACATTTCGCGAGGCGATGGAGCCCCGACATTCTTCGAAGCCGATTGTCGAGGGGAATGGGAGGCCGCGGATGCCGCGAGGTCGTCATGGAATGCGACCTTCCGCCGTTTTGGAGGGTGAGGTATTTCTGGGGCAGGTGCACCAGGTGATTGCACCGAAAGGTTCTCTATGGCAGGGGCAGCCGTGTCGGACAGCGCCGTTTCTAGTAAGCTAGGCTCAGAAAGAGGGCCGTTAGATTGTCTTTCCCCTTCTCCGGATGCATCCCTTCCCTATCCTACATGGTTAAAAGAATCCAGAGGACGGCAGGTGGTATAACATACAGCACAATTTGATGACGACCGGCAGTTCTGCGGAAAGCTCACAGCTACGGTTGCGTGTAATGAGGCTTTCGTAAGAGCCTTGAAGGCTTCAAAGTCGTCGTCTAAAGCAAATTGAGATTTCTGTGGAGGGGCTATCGTAGGAACACACCGTCTTCCAGGTCAATTCTTCTCCCATCGCGCAGTTGCACTAGTTCTATTGGATCGTCACGTCCAAGTCCAAGCTTTCTGCGGACCACATCCTTCGTTTCATCCAGAGATTGCTCTTCATTTGTGCTGGTCAGCACAAACCAGATCGGCCTCTGGGGAAGTGCCCGTACCTTTAAAGAGACGGTCGAAGGTCCTTCCCGAAGTTTGGTAAGTTATCCTCGGATATTCCGGCATGATAATACCGGCCGCTCTACATAGGACGTGGCCTAGGGATAACGGCGTTACGGGGTGGGAATGGGAGAAACGCGTGCCTTCATGGACGCGACGGGGACCGGACCGCGTCTTCCGGCCTCGATCCCACGGCAGTCACCGAAGCTGGTCCGGTCCCCACAGCAAACACAACTCACGCTCTTCCGTCCATTTGCTCTATCATTTCCCCAATGGCAGGCCCAGCCGGTATGAACTATGGCCTCAATCATTGTACACCCTGTCTTGAGTATTGAGAATCCACTTAGGTTCCGGTTTCCATCCCCACTTGCCTGGCTTCAAGCACAAGTTTCTCGCCAAAGCCCTCGGCGCTACCATGTGGTTCTTCATCTTCTATCGTGCCAGGTTCGTCCTGTTTCTTATTTACTACACCCATCGAGAGCTGACACCCAATTTCAGAGAGGATGGGCCAAAGCTTTTGGTATGTTACTCCTTCGTTGCGATGATTGACACCAACCACATCGTCCCCAGGGTTTAAAGCATCCGTGGGAGGGACATGCACATGGGCATCATGAAGAGCATCATTGACCTCATTTCTACCCCGTCGGGCGTATAAACAAATACAGATTTCGGCAATGTCTTCAATTAGAATCACATGTGCTTATCACATACACAGTTAATAATGACCGTGATCAAGTGCATCGTCGAGTGGAGCCCCAGCCTCATTATTCAAACAGCAGTCCGAGGCTGCAAGACTCCGTTATTTAATCTTGCAAGCCTCGGACGAGATTCAGCTCAGTTGGACCGCGGCCGCGCGTATCAAGTGCATTTTCGAGCAACGTTGGAATATCATGCATGGTGACGAGATATGAACGTGCGCAGAGTCATTTTCTGTACGACTCGGTCATCCTCACCGGCCGATCAACGCTGACATGAGGCATGACATGTGCGATGCATCGCAAGAGGTTCATGGGGATAGATGCTCTGTACATTTCTCGGATATAGGTACCTTATGCGGGGCATTTGACCGCGTTCCGAGATAACCCATCAATTACATCCAATTTCTTGCGGGGAAGGTGGAAATATAAAAGCACCATCGGCTCTCATCCTCGTCTCTAGCTCCCTTGCTCACATCTACGTTCACTGGTACTGGATAGTGCGTGTACCCTTCTTTTTCCCCTCGCCTCACGAGCTGGCTAATAAAATCCCAGCCTTTTTCGTTCGTTCCAAACGTTGAATTCTTCTTGACGACCACTCGTTCACCCCTCCCAACCGACTCACAAACTTGGTCTAATCACACATCCTATAACAATGCGTCCCTTCCAGACAATTTCACAGATCGTTATCGCCACTTCCGTCATCAGCTGTGCGCTCGCCGCTCCTTTGACAGAAGACACGCACGATGCGCGCACCGACATGTCCCAGTTAGAGCGCCGCCTAAGCCCTGAGGCTAAGACGATTCTGATGACTGCTCCATTTGCTGGCATCGTCGCTGGCGTCATAGGTGGTCTTACTGGCCAGGCACAGAAGTGGATGAACGCTGCCCTGTATGTTTTATCTCTCACCCTCTCCTGTCGATGCCAACATTTCTGACTTGCCATCTCATCTCAGTATTCCGACCCATCGTCGCTCCGTCACAGAACTCGGAAATGATGCAATTTCGCGCAGTCTCACTAGTCTATCCGACGAGGATCTCCAATTGTTGGGTATTCTTTCACGCAGGGCGATTGAGAGCCTTGATTAGACGGGAAGATGGAGATGGCGAGCGCGGAATAATGTAGACCGAATAAGTACTCATTCTTAAGTTTATTGCGTCGCCTGTGGATTCCGCCACGTTGGGGCTGGACTTGCCAATAGGAATTTATGTGCAGGAGCCAATGTTACATTTTGCCAAGTGAGATCGGTGTTACAGCCGGTTACAGTAGTAAGATTCGAACCAGACCAGAAGCATGCGGTATCTATGCGTTGCCTCCTCGCGCGAAGAACGACTTCTGCTGTGCACACGTCACATTCGAGCAGCCGGGGCAACGTAGACTCATTTGCACTGACGTCGGCGGTGCACCGACGTCATTCTCCTTCAAATGCTGCGCTACGATGTCCGCAAGCGCACGTATAAATACGGGCGAACCATTCAGCGACTCTGCGCGATGCACTTCCATGCCGAGCTGTCCCCGTATGGTCTTTTTGTCAGTAACCGCTATTCCGTGTGTGACAGGAGGGAGAGGATGATCGCACCTCCTGCGCCTCCTTCCCATATTCGAGATCGAGCTCATATAGTGTCTCTATGTGATCACTCGTGAAGGCAATAGGAACAAGCACAACACGCTTCTTGCCGAGGCGTGCGAGGCCCTTGAGCGCGTCGCTGGTCTGAGGCCCTATCCACGCTTTCGGCCCGACTTGGGACTGCCATGCAAGGCGGTAAGGATTCTTGTGTCCCAAACGATCCATTACAGCCGCAACGGTCGCGGAAACTTCGAGGATATACGGGTCGCCGCGGTTAACGATAGACATTGGGAGCGAATGGGCAGAGAAGAGGATCACAACATCGCTACGTTTCTCTTCTGGAAACATTTGAAGAGCAGCTTCGATATTCTGGGAGACGGCCTAATGTGGAGAGAGAGGGAAATGGGCGGACACAAGGAAGGAGAGGAGGTACCCACCTCAACAAAGCCAGGATGTGTGCCCCATCGATCAATGACACTCCAGCTGATACCAGGAAAAAGACCGGCTCTGCTCTTTCTATAAATGTCATTAAGACTGCTTCCCGTAGTACTACAGCTGTACTGTGGGTATTGTGTAAAAGCTATTGCGCGTTTCACGCCGTCCTCTTTCATGCGTCTTGCGGTCTCGTCTGCCAGAGGACGCGCGTAGCGGAATGCCACGTAACTCTTGTGAGGCGCTGTCTTTGGGTGGAGTTCGTCGAGTAACGCCGCCATGCCCTCTCCCTGCAATTCGGTCCAGCGTAGAATAGGGGATCCACCGCCAATCTCCATGTACTGCTTTTCGATTTGTGGAGTCCGCCTTTTGGCTATCCATGGCGCTAATACGGATTGAAACGGGAGAGGAATGATGTCCCCGTCTGAGAAGAGATTTTTTAAAAAGTCGTAGGTTTCGGGGACCTAGATAATTGATGAAAACGTTGCAGCGCCGTGAGACGTCCCAAGGTAAGGAGACATACCGTAGATGGACCGCCCATGTTGAGCATCACAATTGCTAAAACACACTAGTATGAGGAAGCTAAATCGAAGTGGTAGAGCAAGTATATCGACCGACCTGTTGGGCTGAGACATGTGAGAGAAATTGGCTGTAAAGCGAAGAGGTGTTACCTCTTTCCCGCGGTCGAGTTGCTGAGGGTCGCATACGAACGAGTAAGGGCACGCACAAGCGTGGAAGACTTTGTAGCCATAGCGGCAGTGATCGTTAGGAGTGAGTGCTGCGTGTTGAGGGCAGAGAGTAGGTCAGACCTGAAAGCACATTCATAATAATCGACCCGGTGAATGAATCATTCGGCGCGTCCGCCTCGTGAGAATTCGGATCCACAGCGAAAACACCACATGACCGTGAAGCCCACACACGACGGTACTTTCAGATTCCATTAACCACCAGCCTTAGGTATTAAATCGAAAGACATGTCCAGATAGCTGACTACCTCCACTCCCCCAAATCTCTACGAACCTGGCGTGTCCGACGACGACTTCGAGCCAGTGCCAACAATTGCTGCCTCGTGCGAACGAATCGCTTGACGCCGTCTGACATATTGGAATATAGTCAGTGTGCACCACGAGAGGACTATCCAAGCGATCTGTACTCCAAAGTTGAGCCCCACTGCGTGTAACACCGACAACAGCTGCGTCAGATTCCTGCTGAACAGCCAGGTATGTAGATCAAGGGAACGCACTCTTATTACGAGTACCAAAAATGATGCTCCGAACCGCCTGTTGGACGTTATAGAACGGCGTGGCATAACCATAGCGATAGACTCCCGGGAGCAGGACAGGTGGGAAGACGCAAACCGAGACATTCACTACGGAGATTGAACACGTATGAGTCAGTAGACATAGGTGAGGATAACTTCAGGGAATCCAGGTAGACGCACCGATGATCCAAATGAGGAGGAAGAAAGAGACGAAGCGTGGAGTCAATATCGTTATGACGGATTCAACCGCACCGCCTAGTGCGCACATCGCCAGCCACGATATCATCCAGTATATTACAAAGCCCGAACTACCGTAGCTGGAATTATCGCAGTCAGCGCTGGCAGCACGTAGCACATTGAGGGAGCATACAATCGATTGAAAGGGACTTGGAAGGCGACGCTTAGCAGGCTGTAGAAGCACTGTCCGTAGCATCCATTCAACAGAGTGAAAGCACAAAGAGTACGCTGAACATACTGAGATAAAAAAGTACATGATTATGGGGTTGATGATACGGATTATGATGAGCCACTTGAACGTGAGTCGGTCTTCAAGATGGGTAACGTCCACACGTGCTGCGTAATGTGCCATCGTTACGACGAACTGTAACGCCTCCAATGAGCTAAAATCATTGTACGAGGGCTTCAAGGGCCTACCGCAAGAATCAGGAGGTAGATGAGCCCAACGAAGTCAACTGCAGTAGCGACGGGCACATCGAACGGTCGCGTATTGATCACCGTGTACGATACGGGCTGTGAGACGAGCTTCGGTGCGTTAACAAGAAGAGCGGTTAGGTTGGGCGATAACCCAGGAATTTCTGGAATGAATTGTGCATTGAAAGCTTCCGTGACGCCATTAAGTAGCGTGGTGATCTGCAGGGAAAAGTTACCTCAGGTATAAAGCCCGATATCTAAGGAAAGAACTGTACTCTCGGATACATAGCAACGCGGCTAAGAACGAAGATGAGTTCTTGAATCAGACCGCCCTACTAGATGACAAACGTACTACGCATTCTCGCTCCGAGCTTCTGAAACGTACACGCTGATGCTGCGGTTAGCAATATGTGTGTTGTCAGCAGCGGCGACAGCAGCTTTCAACGTTTCTGTTGCATTTTGGCTGACTACGTTGGCGCGTAAACATCAATTGTCAAAAACAAAAACTAGTATGACGAGACACACTAGCGATGACAGCCCAGGCCTTCTCCTGTATGACCGCATTCTCGAGGTCATTCTCCCCATTCGGAAAGATATACGGAAGTATAAATGCGGGGATCACGTTCCACGTTATCGCAGTTGGCGCCCCGCTACTTGCGACTACTGCGCGCGAGACGAACTGGCCAATCTCTCCTTCATCAAAGTCCTGCAACGTCGAAAGCCGCAAAGGTATTGCTTGCGTTAACACCACACATCTAGCCGGTACAAACCATAAACTACAAGGGCATATGAGACTCACCACAACCCAGCCAGTGAGATTATGAAGATGTGTCGGAGTTTGCCAAAGTGCCCCCCAATATATAGAGAGCACGGAGAGGAGGAAGACGATGAGGAAGACGGTTCTCGAGGCGAGGAACATGATGTAGGTCTTCCGCGCTCTGGCAGTTGCGGGCTCCTTTGAGAAGTAGCTTTCGGTGAACCATGGCAAAGGTGGCTTGGCTGGCGTGTGTTTCGAAGTCGATAAATCGGCATCATCTCCAGCTTGGTTTGACTTGGCCGGGGAATGAGAGCGAGATCGAGGAGGCAACTTTTGGTCCGTCTCCATTATGGAAGTGACAGACGAGTAGATGGAAGGATATGGAAGGGCACAGAAGAAAGGATCCGACCGTGTACGAAGCGGAGATAGCCCGGGGAACGTATGCTAAGTCAGAAAGTTTGAGTTCTAAAGAGAGCTGGAAAGTGTGCACAACCAATATTTGCTCCGAGTTATCTGACAAGCCTCTGGCTTCTCTCACAGGACCCTGACTGGGAACAGACACAGAGCGGAAGAAAAGCGTGGTTCAATCTTCGTCAGCCTGAGCGACCTATCTTAAATATCAAATCCATTAGATGGGCTGAGGGGACACGTCTGAGGGACCATTCTCCAACGACCCGTCTGGATACCTGGGACCCTGGGACACAACCAGGGCTGTGCATTTGTCCTGAGAGCATGACCAAACATGGGCGTCACGGGTGGAACAATCGTCATTGAGTACCGAAATGGGCGAAAGGGAGTCGCGTCAGTTTATCATTGGACGAGTTCATGTCCCTGATAACGTAAGCTCAGGGGAAGACATCCGATGGGAACAAAGTCTCGCGTTTCACCATTTTCCATATCTCTGATCTGATATGACGGGCCACCGTAATTAAAAGTTTGATTAATCAATCCCTACGGAGGAGCCGAGGTGTAAAATGCTAGGGGCTGATGTGCTCTTGGCAGCAGCACAACCGTCTCCCGCGGGCGAGACCTTTTCGGATCAGCGGATCGCCATGGAGGGCCATCGGAGGCTCAAAGGATTAACCTAGCGCGCAGAGAACTCAATTGAATTGGGACTAGATATGAGTCACATGTGTTCCTGCAACTTTGCATGGACAAATGCTGCTCATCTCGAGGTGTCCTTGCCTCCTAAGGACATGGGTTTCTCAAAAGTGGCACGCCCACTGACCTGAAGCCCCGGCACAAATCCTCGCGCATAATTGAACGGGTTGCTCGGAAAGGATATATAGCGTTACGCGCGTTACGCCACCGATTACTGACGTGACATTGCCGCTTTGGCAATTGGTCTTTTGTCGTATCTGCCGCCGTATGACATGAGAAATACGGTCGGCGGTATCAGGGCATATTTACACATACTATACATTGTACACAGCAGACGCCAAGTGAAAACAAGTCCTATAACAAGCACACCATAATGTAAAACCCATTCAATTAATTATCCAACGATTACGCGGGTCCTCTCCGTCTGCTTCTTCGGAACCACCGCCTACGCGCCGGGCGCGCTTCCTGCTCTGTGCCAGTTGTATCTACCTGCTCGCGAACAGGTCGCTGACATACTGGACAGCGGCCCGACACATCGAGCAGCCACGGATCGACGCACGTTTTCTGTAAACAGCGGTAGAGTTAGGTTGTCACTGCCAGATCCGCGGCAGTCGAGGAGGGGTACTGACATGAAAGACGTGGCCGCATTTCAGTAATCGTAACGGCTGCGCCCCCTGGCCGGCGTCTTGCAGCCGTAGGGTGAGGTCAATGCCTGACAGGGCGAGTGCACCCGCCTGCTCTGTAACGTCGGCCTCACCTTCATGCTGAGTGCCTGGTTCGCTGGTCACCTGGTTCTCTGCCCCCTCACTATGCGTCTGGGTCTGCGTTCCTGGGTTCGTGTTGTCCGACCCCTGGATATCTACTCCCACGCGCTTCGGTGCTTCAAAGTCGAGCAGACAAATTGCACACGAGGCGCGGTGACTGTCGAGCTGTACGAATGGGTACTCGCCTTTCTCCCAATTATCTTCCCAGGTGAGAGGCCGATTCGGGTTCTTCTTTTCTTTGCCAATGCTACTCTTTACTATGTGACTGGGGGACGCAGCTCGCCGCCCAAAAGGTAAGAAACGGAGACGACGGCGCGACGTAGGGGACTTGGGTGGGTATGTGTGTAAGTCCGATGGAAGCGTGACCGGTTTTGATGGTTGGTCCGGCGGAGGTGGAATATATAGTACCAGTGGGAGCTTATCGACAACGGCCCGTGGAACCTGCCCGATGTCAGGCGTGAAGTGGTGTGGATTTTGTGACGGGTGTCTGCCCAGACAGAGTAAGAGGATGCTCCAGAATAGCTGTTCAAGGTCAGCCTAAGTAAGCCAGGAGATAGTACGTAATAATTGCAACGCACGAATAGAATTGGTCCGACGACGAAGACTAAGATTGCTACCACCACCACTTCGAGAATCATGACATACATGACGCTGAGCACCCCAAAAGTTAACCACCAGAGATGCGGTGCGGCTCGTCGACACGTGTTTGCTGAACTGTATAGAAGAATTTGGACTAGCACAAACCAAACGAGCGTAAAGGTTGAACCCATTAAAGATAACCTAAGCACAAATCACGGAGCAGGCGTAATGTGCAGTGCAGACGCTTAGAGAAGCAGGCATCGGTGAAGAGGTAAACCGACCTGGCATAGATCCTCGGGTATGGCACAGGCGCTGGTTGCTGTCCATCGGATGATGTATTTGGATTTCTTTGAGAGGCGCGGCCGTGTGCTCTGCCACCCGGAGGCGTAGCACTCGGGCGATTACGCGGATGGCTTTCAGTATCATTGGGCGCTTGGCCATTGCTGTACATCACGTGTAAGAGAGAAGAGCTTGGATGTCAGGCCCGATTTGTCTACCTTTCATCCTGGAGGCGCTTTGTACGTTCGCGGGACCAGCGCCAGACACTGAGCCAAATATCGAGGGCAAGGCGGATGATCCAGAGGGCATCCCATGTACCCAGCGGTTTCCCGCAAGCATCCCACTCATTTTTCGTTGAGTCAATAGGACTTCTGCGGTGTGTTGAGATTGAGAGGAGTGTGATGATCGCGATAATCTGTTCTCGAACACGACGTGCTCGCATCAATCAGATATCGATTTAAGCGGCCAAGTATCTGCTTACTTGGGAGAGGTCGACCATCACGGAAGCGATGACAGATACGAGCTCCTTGCGTGCTCTATTATTCCGGCCGTATCCGAAGAAAACGAGGATGCGTCCTGCGATGGAAAGCCTCTGTTGATTGCCAGCCGGACTAGGCTGTGCTACTGCTGCTCTCGGGACATTTGGTGCCGCCACCACTGGATCAGGAATAACTGGTCGGCCGTGCCGGCGCCCAGAACTGGCTTGGGTGTTGTTATTAGCCGCGCGGGGGGTCGTGGGTGAAGGTGGGTTATTAGGAATGGGATTTTCTGCTATACTCCTGTCCAAGGCATCGAGTAAGGATTCTAAGGTAGCAGACGGTTGCAACCTTGTCGATACAGGAGAGGCCGGGAGTGTTTCAGCTTGAGCTTGTTGGGGCGTTTCAACTACTACATCTGGGCTGTCTTGTGTGGTCCCGTTGGTCGAGGGTTGCGGGGGGGATGGAGTTGGACTCGCTGGCATAGCGAGAGTTGGGAAAGATCACGGGTAGGACTTTTATATGGCCCTAGGACAACGGGCGCGGTAGATATCCAGACGCGGGTATCCGGAAACGATGGCAGTGAAAGCGCGGCGACTACTGAAATAATGATGGCGACGATGAAATGGAGTGAACTGAATTGGGAATTTCTGCACCGGATAAACGACTATACAAAGGAGTGTGGTTGGCTTTTACTGGTCAGGTAGACAGGGTGAGGCAGGTTGGCTTGCACAGGTACTCGTGTTGACGGCTGGGAACTGAAACCTGACAAGAGGCCGCATAACACGCGCAGAGGGCACCAATAAGGAGTTGTCACGAGCTCGAGAGTGGCTGTGCTTACCTTGGTGCTTGGGCTCAGAAAACACCACAATCAGAGGGTACTTCAGACCTTTGGAACGAACCAAGAAAGATACGACGTGCTTAACCCCACTTGCCCACTTGACTGCAGACCGTATATTACAAGTTGATGCCAGTGGAGCAGAGCCGAATCATCAATTCACGCTTGATGACGACAAATCGAAATAAGCGCGTGCTTATATAATCACCACACAACTCTCTTTACTCTCAGCCGCCATGTCGTCCGCGTCGTATCAGCCCCTCCCTAGCGATGACCACGACGAGGAGCACTCCCCCGATCGTCCTAGGTACATCCCGGAGCACATCCAACTCGCACAGGATCCACGTTTCAATCCGGCCACTCCCGCTTGGTGGAAGCGTGCTTTACTCATCCTGTTCGTCATTTTCCTGTTCTGGTGGTACTTCACCCTTCGCGCGTCGATGCAAAGGGCAGCAGAGCCACAGGTCATACATGCTCATAGGTGTGTTCACCGTGAAATATCTCATTCTGTCTTTCACACTTTTCGATGGATGGCGCTTACTTTCTACCATGAAGATATTCAAACGAACACAAGTATCGCCCGGCGGCCAGTCCGATCATTTATGAGAAACTCAAGGATGGCAGGACACGAGTGCGGGGTGCGGCTCCCACCTTTCGATCTTTCTAAACTTTCTTCCCATGAACATTTGGTGATGACGGCTACTTTCCACGTTGACGAGGTCACTTTTGGATAGTTCGGTACAGCCATACCTTCCGTTTCTAGTTAGAGCACTCATTTCCGTGGAATGATACCTTCACTTTGGCTTGACTGTTCTATCACTTCCTTCGGACATTTCGAATGGGGTCGAGAATAGCTGTGGGTTTTCTGAGACACATTATACCTCTTGAGAACTTGACAGTAATCTACAGTTTGGTGCATGGGATTCTAACAATACTGCTAACCACGAACTGTCCACAACAATCTTCGTGCCCCAGGAGAAGCTACCGCGAAAGTAGACTGGATAAGCTGGGACGTTTGCTTCCCCTTGCACTGGGAGTACTCGACAACCGATGTGACGACATGGCATCTTCTGTCTGGTGTACGGCTTCTGCGTATCTACATTATAAGTTTAAATTTTGAAATAATGACCATAGATAAAAGGTACGCGTACAAGAGCTTGTACCGTACGAGCTCGCCTTCGAGCTCCTCGTTTTGTAATCGTGCTCGGACGAGCTCGTTCTATCGTCAAAAGCATCCCAAAATACATCAGTACTGCCGTTAAGAAATAGCGGAGGCATGTCACGCACGAGGATACCAACGTGTTCCTGGTTCAGTGCTGCTAAACTGGCTTCCAAAGTATTGCTGTATCGCAAAAAACATGTAATAGTTCAGACTGAAAGCTCTCTGGGAATATAATGAACCCACATCTGTGCAGACATCTGTCGATTATGATTCCGAAGTGCGTCCATCTCAGCAGCATGCGCATCCCTCGCACGTATCATTTCGTGGTACTCATGATTGTACGAATCGAGCATGAATGGCGTGATTCGCAGTGACATAGCATCGTTCACAAAGTCGTCGACGCGATAGGTAGGTTTCACATCCTCTACCATGGAATCCTGCGCTTATCGTGGTCAAATAGTAGAAGATGGTCATATATCATAGCTCTGACCTTGTACGTGTCTATGATGCCAGTATTGAGGAAGGCGACGAGCTCATCGAATTTTAGCGACAGTAACGTTGCTTCGTTCTTCTGCAGGAGGGAAAGTGCAAACCCAAAGATTGTCTCAATCCCACTCGCAAGACAATTGTCAAATATTCGAAAGACGATTTCCAGGGGGAAACTATGATCCACGTTAGAATATGTCAATTTCATAATGAGACAGACTGTACCGGTAGGAAAAGAGAGTGAGAAACCACTGTGAACAAAACATACTTGACTTTACGCCCTGTCGAAGAAAATGAACATGGAGGACTGGAAGTAGCTCTTCTATTAGTCGGTCGAACTGTGTAGGAAAGTTCCTTCAATAAGAGCGAATAACTGTAAGTCGCGCATCCTCACTTGAAACTTAACAACATTCCCAGTCTATCAGTACCCAGTGAAAAAGGCAGGTTGACAACTCTTACAAGACGTAATTGTAACTTGGGCATCTCGGGCAGAAAATGGCCTCGTAAGTCATACGAGTACATGAGTCGGACAAGCAAGCAAAATGCTTCTTCGTCGGGCATCTAGAGCGCCTGGTCAATGACAAATACAAACAAGACATCGGTTTACACGTACATAAAGCAGCAATACTGCGACCACAAACGGCAGGCCTTGGCAGTATCCCACTTGTGGATCATATCTTCCTAATCAGGTGAAGCGACTGAATACCTCCAGATGAGGCGTTGACGCACATCGAGTATGCCTTCAGAACGTTGAATAGATTTTCTTGTCCTATGCCATGTCCATCTGTGAAAAATTCATGCTGTGGAAAGGTCCTAGTTACCTCAGCGTGGATTTGATCGCAGGAACGCCAATTCACTCACCTCCCAAGGTCACGTGTGATTGCCTTCTCATGTGAACTCGATTCCTTGAGCAATTTTAAGTATGTTGCCTCCATTTGCGGGTCTTTCGATGCCGACCTGCTTGGAGCATAAGGTGCATAACAGATAAGAGCGAGTGTTAATCACATGAGCTGCCACACCATCCCGCGAAGCTTGCCCGGTATCCCTCCTTCAATTGCACGGGCCAGCCGTTCCGAGTTCTCTGAAGCAAATCCTTGATAATCTAACTCGCTCGCTGTTAGAATGAAGCAGGTGACGCATTGAACAATGTACCTGACACAACTGCACCCCAAAACGCTACACACATATAAGCACAGTAGGTGTAGGAGCAGCCGAAAAACACTCACCCCAGTCAACACCAGCTGCGTCCCCTTCTAATTCTTGACTATCCCGCTGCGCACGTTCGAATACCTCCTGTAACTTCTGTTGCTCATCCAGACTCCTTCTTGGCCCCGACGTGGCGTCATTTTCCAGCATTTGCAGCAAGAACGACGCGCGCACAGATGCGCCAGTACTTTCCGAAGGCGCAGGCGCAGGCTCCTCGTCCGTCCAAGGCTTTGGCGCCTGTTCGTCAATGGGAGACTTGATTGCAACAGTGCTGTCACGCGTCGCGGCATTGAGAGAGACAGTGGAGAAGCGTCCGTCATCGTCAAGGCGGACCTCTCCAAAGTCTGATCCTGCAACCGAATCACGCGGAAGGGACGGTGCCTGAGGGAGTGCTGTTGCCGGCGGTGAAAGAAGCGCGTCAAGGGAGGAAGGGCGTTGATCCTTCAAGCATGTTGCTGGGTTGGGAAGGGAACTAACGGGCAGGTGAGGGAGGCTTACAGGTTGAGAAGGCTTCACGGGCTGTATTTCCGCTGATTCTCGTGGTTTTCCATCTGGAAGCGCATCCTCGACTCTTTCAGAACCCTCCAAAGAAAACGCTTTGGAATCTATTTTTAGGGTATTTAGAGAGTTCTGCGATGTAAGTGAGGCGCGTCGTTTGCGTTCTGTTTTGGAGATGGTATCGGCTTGTGATTAGCATCGTAGTGAATCCCTCGGGGGAGTGATGAACCTGTTACAGACGAACCAAGTTCCGGTGATGCCACTACTTGTGTCATTGTTTTGTCACCCTGCCTGGACTTGGATTGTTGTTGAGAACTGTCGGTGGCTTGTGAAGTCATGGCGTGATCATGAAAACAAGATAGAGAAAGCGAGGAGGAATGGGACTAGGTCACGGTGCGATGAAGGTTCGATCGTTTGTATAAATACGCAGTCATGTGGTCACACACTGACTGACAACGCGCAATATATGAACACATTACATTACACAACCCCGACACAGACTAATCTAAATATACCGTGCGGCGACCGCTCGCTTCTATGGCCGCTGCTACTGTAGAAATAACTCTCGAGACCGACCCACCTGCAACTTGAAGGGACAAAGCACTCCTCATAGAGAGGTGATAAGCAAGAATCTAGAGTCGATTGGAAAGCGAAAGGATATTGGTCACACACAAGAAGGATAGTAATGACTCACGAGGACGAGGCTTGGGTCAGGAACGAGCTTGGAGCAACGATCCGCTTCGCTACCAGTGGTGCTACTGTAGTGTCCTAACTGTGGCATGGCAACCCGGATTGACACCCCAGGTCAATTGCTTCATGACGTCAAGGTGACAAAGGTAAGGACTGTGACAGTAATACATGTACCAGTATAACAGACATCCTTTGAACGAAACCGTGTCATAACAGTCTCAGATCTTGCATATCATATTGCCACAAAGCGCTAGTACTGTCACACACACAATTGGTCATACGTTCCACAGTTGGCAACGGCTCTGATCATTGCCGTCAATTATCCCTCTGGCAGCCTCAATTCTCCTCTAAACATCAGAAACTTCCATGTTCATAGTATAATGATATAACGATCTTACCCTGAACCAAAATATTGGGGTGAGATGCAGTGGGTAGCCCCCGTTCCATTCGTTGTCCAGTCCATTTGAAATCCTATTACACGATAGCAGACATGGGCCGATGGTGAAACGGAATCGTGCTTGCTTCTAAAGCAAGCAGTACCGGTTCAACAGTGCTCCCGTTCGGCTTCCCTAAGCTTGCCTTTAAAGCAAGTGATATGGGATCGAGTCCCATTTGGTGTCATTTTTGTTCCATTCACTTTCATTTTATTTTATTACAGTGTTCGGTACACAGCCAGTTTTTGTCCAAAGAAGCCAACGTGATCGCTTTCTAGTGAGTAGCGGCGAAAGGCGGGTATTTAGATGACTGTTTGGCGCCAGTCTGGGTATGTCCAATGTCTGATAGCTATCGTGAAGAATAATGAAGGTAACTTGTACAACAAGACCCTGGGCCCATCAGGCTCACGACTTGCCAGTGACATCTCGCTCCTTCTACATATTCTTTCTGGTTTCCTCGTCGCAGTCACACGGAGCATTTCGGAATCATCGCACCTTAGGCAGCCCATCAAGGACTCATGTACTCATGACTCATGTCTGCTCCGGTCCTCGCCTCGTTCGCACACTTTGATCCCAGGCATCCCATAGCCCCTCCATGCAAACAGGGACTCATACCATACCATCTTCCCCGTTCCCTCCCTTCGATGACTATGGGCACGTGGAGATCAATAATTCAGGGTATACCCCAGTTCATCAAACTTCAATACTTGTCCCGCACCCTGTCCTGTAAGGCTTGGCTCATATCTCGCACGTTGCAAGGACTCTCCCGCAAGTCCGAGGTGCATGTGCAAGCTTCGGGCATGGACCTGTTCTCCACGTGCGCTGGTGATGCACCTGCCACGTTCGATGAGTCCTATGGTATCAATGACTGCACATATTTAATTGGCAGATCCATCTTCGAGGACGGTTCTAGACGCTTTTCAAGAGAGTTGGCGCAACCATGCTTGAAACAGAGTAGCAAAAAGGTGCCGACATTCCCCATAGCCTCATCGGACAGGACGCACAGATTGGGAAGTATGGCCCGGGTGCCTCTTATCCCATCACGGTTTCTTACGATTCATTCGTATCAGTAGTAGATCAATTGCACAAACTTTCGTCCGTCCCGTCAGTGGCAATGTCGAAATACGATCAAAATGTACCTTCTCCATTTCGAAGCAGTCCTTTGTCTATCGTTAACTCGAAGTATGGGTAAGATGCGATGTGCGTGACTTCAGAAACCAAGTTTTGTGCGCACAGAAGTTGGACTGTGTATGCAGAGCCGATTTTTAGCCAGCGTGACTCCAGTGACTCCATCGTCCCTTGTTATCTAGCGCATTACCGGAATGACGAAAACAAGGGTGACGTTGTAGTTTGTAGCATTGTCTGCCAGTGCAGTAAAGGTTCTGATATTTGTCACCGTTCATACTCCTTTCTTTTCTGCATCCACATTGTAGGACACTGCCCGGACGCGACGAGGGTGGGTGATGATGAGCCTGAGTGTGGTGAACTCTATCGCAGCTTTTCGGGCTGCGGTGAGAGCGGGGCCCACTGCAAGGTGATATCCGATCACGGTTCGTCGCACCGGTCCGCAGTGCGAGGTAAAGATGTACAGTTATAGGCGAACTGGCAAAGAATTGGGAGGGTGTGAAATGTGAAACCGAAGGTACTCCCGTGCCGACTCGGAGGGCCCTGAGCCCAAGTGCGGTGTTGTATCATAAAGGGCTTTAGTCATGACAACTAATGGACGTTAACCCGGAGCACATCCAGACTGGTTCCAAGGGACAAGCAGCCATGTACATGTACATGTCCTCCTTACTCAGTATTGGAAAGCACTCAGGCTGGCAGTCACACTGGCACGTCTCCCTGAAAAAAGGCTGTGAGCCGATAACTGAGAAATAAAATGAAAGGAACAAAAAGGACATCAAACGGGAGTCAATCCCATATCACTTGCTTTAAAGGCAAACTCGGGGAAACTGCTGTTGAACCGGTAATGCTTGCTTTAGAGGCAAGCTTCCCGCTCCACCATCGGCCCATGTCAGTTATCATGTAATCAGATCTCAAAAGAACAGCAGATAGAATGGGGCCCATCCACTAGTACTATACCTCCCTGATATTTAGTCCAGCATGAGATTTGTGCAACGTTATACTATTCATACGAAATATTTTGGCATTCGAAGGAAAATTGGGGATGTCAAGGTAGAGAGCCATTGAGTTACAAACTTACGCGCATACGCCTGGCAAGCCTGGGACTTGTGGCAACGAATCAAAGTTGATGCGCCCACCATCGCCCTCGATCCCAGAGAAAGATTTCTTCTTCTCTGCCCTCGACCAAAACACCCGTCTCGACGGACGCGAATTTCTTCAAGCGCGACCGCACGACCTTACATTCGGCCCCGAGCTCGGCCATGTCGAGTGCTCTCTAGGCAAAACACGGTTGCGTACCTCGCCTCCGTCCGAGTCTTCCTCCTAAATTGCTAACGTGATGTCCCCCCCTCCCTATCCTTCCTTTTTGTTATTGTAGTGTTCTGGCGCAGGTAGATGCGAAGATGGTCCGCCCTGAGCCGCAGCGGCCTTTTGAGGGGTTGGTCACCATCCACTGCGAGCTTTCCCCGATGGCGTCGACAGAGTATGAGCCAGGCCGGTACGTCTACTACCGCATCTGCATCCTCTGGGCCTCGTTGAGCGACCATGATCAGGCAGAGCGAAGAGGAAGTCGCGCTTGCGCGTATGCTGGACAAGATCTTCAGACGCAGCGACGCGATCGACCACGAAGCCCTCTGCATCATCGCCGGTGAAAGTGTGAGCATCCATCCGATATCGCCTTCCCCCTTTCTTCCCCCCTTCCCTTCTTCCCGTGAACCCAACACCCTTTTGCAAATCCAGGTCTGGCACCTTCGTATCACAGTCCACGCCCTCGCAGACGTCGGCTCACTTCTCGACTGCGCAAGCCTAGCCTGTGCCGCCGCACTCCGACACTTCCGTCGCCCAGACGTGGAAGTACTCGGCGCGCGTGAAGTCATCGTCCATGCGCCCGATTCTCGCGCGCCCGTCCCACTCGCGCTGCACCACACGCCCTTCTGCGTCTCCTTTGCCTTTTACCGCAACGCTTCTGAATCGAGTGGGAGTACGAGAGCAGGCGCCGGCGCGGGAGGATTGGCAGCGGCGACAGCGGGGGCGGCTCCAATGGTATTGCTTGACCCTGCTGGGCTCGAACAGCGTCTTGCGCAGGGGACGCTCAACCTCGCATTAACGCCGCAGCGCGAGTTAGCGGTCGTGCATAAAGCCGGCGGTCTCCCGCTCGCGCCTGAGGTTCTCATGGGTGCTGTGCACGTCGCGGCTAGACGCGCGAAGGAGCTTGACGCCTGGTTGGATATCCGCGTGCGCGAGGACTGGATGCGGAAAAAGGTCGAAGTGCAGTGAAATCCGCGTAGGGTTGAAGTCTGCGCTTATATGCATAAAGGGCGGCTCAACTCGAAAATGTACACTACACCTCTGGGGAGCGAAAAGTCTCATTCAAACGATTAAACAGCAGCCTACAATATGATGTCGGTATCAATTTTGTGACGAGATCACCCAATATTACGCTACAACGAACCCTACTACAGCCCTGAACTCGAATGTGAACTCGAACGCCGGCACCTCGCCTTGCACAGATAAACGTGCTGCCAATTTAGGCCGCATGAATAATCTAGAATAAGGAAGTACCAGTTCAGTCGATGCCAGAACACACTCCCCCCTCTGCCCAGTGCTCGGTCTCATCGGCAGAGAGCCAAGCTCGTGGTCTAGTAAATTAAGGGACAACCTGAGTGAATCAACTCGCCCAGAGTTGTTTGGTTAGCCGCGCCATGAGCTGCAGGGCAGTGGCTCTATCTACTGTGTCTTGTCTGAAGGCAGTCGATTATCGACGATCTCTCTCGCGGCGGCGAATAAGTACATTGATCGATGTCCGCTAGGATGCAGGTTGCATCGCAGAAAGAGTGAGCTAATGTAGGACGCCCCTTACCCTGTGATTGTTGCATGACATGCACATCCTTGTTGTCTTTGACACGCAGCGCCACCAATCTCGGAGTGCCTAGGTTACCGACTCCCGGAGAGGATTCGGCAGCTGCCACAAGGGAGAAGACCAAGCGCGAGAGAGGACCCGACTGACCACCGAGAGATGGTGCCATCAAGCACACCTGACCGCTGCGAAAAAAGGCACACAAGGACGTGCTGAATGCCTTGAAGGAAATTCGTACTTGCTAGCCCAAGAAAGCGCCACCTTGACGAGGGTTCCTGATTCGAAAAGTCCCTTTAAGGCCAACACAAGACTGAGTGAACAGCAGGGTACATCGTTGTCCACTTGAGACACCTGGTCGCAAGAGAATTCGGTCAGTCAGCAGCAGCAGAGCTACCAGTGATATCCACTCACCTTGTGTCAATCCCCCCTGAAATTGCAAATGGTCTTCGTTTTGACACCAGCGTCCGGTGCACAGCGTCGCGCGCGCGCGGCTCGGCTAATAGACACCCGAGCCCCATTTTCCCAACACGGTGTTTACATTAGGATGGTATACCTCCTATCCACAAACATTATGTAGATGCCAATAACACTATACATCGTCGATGCATCATCTACTGTTCACCTTTCTGCTCGACCTGCTGGACAACAAAGAACCTGAGACATCTCTAGCCACAACCACAAGACGGGCACTCCCACTTCCGCTACTCGGAGCGATAGGTAAGGGAGGCATGGGACAATATGCACCAACAAAGTGGGGCCGAGAATTGCAATGGATGTTGAGGGCGGCGGGTTCGGTTGATAATACGCGATGTGTGTTCGCTAGCTAGACGTATTTCCGTGATGTTTTTCCGGGTTGTGGGATTATGATGACTAGACGTCACTAGCGTCACTCTTGACACGGATGGCACTTAGCAGGACACGAGGTCCGGACATGAGCTTGTGATGGTTATGCCGATCTAACCGTTAAACAAGTTCGACATTGCCCATGCCGAGGAGCTGCTCGACCACCGCATATGGTGTTAGCACGATTTGGCCCTTCTGCATCTGCATTGTCGTCCCACTGTGCATGGTAATACCTTTGTTAGCTGAACTTCCATAATGCAAAATCCACATAGGTCCGTACTCTGGAAGTCGCACCGGTGGACATTCGTCCAGTGCATGTACAAAGACAGCGCACGATTTGTCCGGCTCCGATACTGCGCCCCAGCACGATTCAGATCAATGCCAGGCACGGGCAAGCAAGGACGCAAGGAACGTACTCATCGGCGGTGTGAATGGCGTGTTATCGTCAAGCCCCTGCTGATGCGGAGGCAAAGCTTGTAAGACCGAGACGCGAAAGTGGTTCTCGGTCAAGCGAGCGAACCTGGATTTACGAAACACAACCGCGAGAACCCGGCGTTACGTTAGCCCATTGCATCGGTGAGAGATAAATTGACCACACAGCACACCCACCGTTTTGCGTGATCCAGTTCTGCCTGAGACAACTTTTCCTGCACCTCAGGCGTGGTCTCGATATACCTTGCAAACTTCTCGATCTGTGAATTGCCCGCCTTGAGCCGAAAGCGGGGCCGCGATGAAGGGGAGGCAAGTTACCTTGTACAGACGCGTACGGATATAAGAGCGCACGACGAATTTGACGCGTTCGACTTCGGTCTGCACGAGCATGATACGCGCGTGCTCCGCCTCGGACGAGTCAGGGTCCCCACGCAACGCCTGGACGGTATCCGTCTGCAGAAAAGGACCCGCGCGAAAGCAGAGCGAATAAGAATACAGCTCGTTCACGGACGATCACACGGGGAGAAGAAATAAAGCTTGCGTACCTGCCTGCGGATGTGATCGAGAAGCCCGCCGAGGACCTCTGCCTGCACCGGGAGTATGTCCGGCGCGTGACGTTCGTTAAGCCAGTGTCGTACGAGCTGTTGAAAGAGTGTCTCGCGCGGGGCGCCAAAGTCTAGTGCGATGGGACCCGAGGCGGACGCTGACCCGGTAGACGCGCCTGCCATGGGGAAATCTTCGTCATCGTCGAGGAGTGTGCGGCGCGGAGGCATTGCAGAGATCACCAGCCACCGCCGATGAAAGCGACAAGTGAGAATTCAACCCCTAAGCTAGGGGTAAAATCATGGCGACTAAAGTCGACCCAGAGATTGTCTCCTCGTCCCGATCCTGAATGACTGCGTCATGATGTATTTCGTCACCTTTGTATCCGCCGCTATCCGCGGCCTTTTTGTCAAATGTTGGTCTGTCCAACTACATGCCTGCCATAAATTATCAGCAGTTATGAATTCCACCGCCGACTGCGTTGAGCTCTTGCGCCCCCACAATCTATTCACTGGACCAGGCCATGCCCCCCACACTACCCTATCACGAGATTCATCGTATATATCACAGTACTCAATCCGCACATTCCCTCTTATCGACATCTCTTCCAGCTAAGAGACACTCACACCACTCTATCTCATTTCGCCACATATCTCTCGCCCACAAGCGCCGCTTTCGTCATCGTCGATACCCGGAGGATTCATTCCCCACCGCATCGGTATCTGAGGTTGACAATCCGCCGCCGCCATATAAGCCTACTACCGAGTTACGGCCCTCCGTGTTCCCACCGAATGACAGGCTGGCGATTCCCATGACAGCTTCTGACCCCGTTCAGTCCGAGTCGGCCTTGCTACAATTACAAACCGCCCGAAGTCGTGCTACCGCCGCCACCGTGGCACTCATCGCGGTTTGCGTTGTTTTGGGACTCACAGTGTGCACCGTGCTGGGCCTCCTCGCCTACCGTGGACGTGTCTCACTATTTCCATACTTGCGGCGGCACCGCAAAGCGGAGGCCGACTTGGGTTTCGTGTTCATCCAGTATGATGACTCAACATGGGGTACGCCGGCCAAAGAGGTACCGAAGGAGATGCCGTCATTTGAAGGTGGAGAGGCGCAGGCAAACCTCGTTACTTCCGGCTCATCGACGCCAAAGGTAGAAGCAAATCCTATACCAGTCATTCGTCCACTTGTGGCCCAAACACTGCACGATATCGATCGTTTCCAGTCTGCTCTCCACCCCAAGACGACAAAAAGTGGCTTATGCAGGGAGTTGACTCCTATCGTCAAACCTGATGGACATGATACCCGCGGCACGACTCCCACTAGCGATCTCGATCCTTGCTCCAAGCACCTCCGCCGCACGTCACACGAGAAACAGCAGGTACCAAACGCGCTCGGTCTGGCCATCGGGTGTAACGACGACGTTGAATATGGTATGCTCGCATCGCCTCAACTTGCTGCTGCGTTTGCGCAGTGCGCCAGCGAAGAGGATGGCGCGATCGAGGAAACGGAGTTCACAATCACAGACTCGCCTGCATCGAACTCGGCGGCATGTGGACTCTCCATAAAAAGCAGTGGCTCTGAGGACGACTACGAGCTTCCAAGAGAGGGAACGCACAGCATGGACTTTAAGCGTGGGATCGTGGTGTCACTGGAAACTATACCGGACGAGGATTGCGACAAAGATAAGAAGTCACCTTTGGATCTTTATAGTCTTCCTCGTGTGGTGATTTCGGCGAGCTCGTCTGTCGCTTCCGAGGTAGCCTCATCATTCTCAAATCGTGCCTCTGGACTGAGCGAAACGACAATCGACCTTGGTGATTTTCCTCGACCGCCATTTATCAGCGACGCAGTGACGAGTACATCGACGTCCTTGACCACTGAGATCGAAATTTCGTTAGGGCCCGTAATTGGCGGGAGTTTAGGGATGGCAGGGCGCAGGGCGTCTTCAGCACCACAGCTGACGGGTTAAGGTGAACTGGTGAAGGTTGCGAGCAACATCTTTGTTGATGCGTAACTCGTCATTTTGACCTTGTAATATGCAACAAACATTTATCGAGCGGATGGCATTACTATCACTTCAAAGAAGCAACTCGCTACTCCTGGGACACCATTTAATTTGGGTAGCGTCCATCCCATTATTGCGAATGTGCCCCGAGTCAATAATAATGGAGAGTGCTGTATTGCAGTTAATAGAGTTAGCTCGTCACCCAGAATCCGGTTACTATCTGCTGTACCACACCAGCATACTCGAAATTACAGGGTGCAATCGTATAACCTGAACATTACGAGTGTAAGGCGATAGCATAGACGTTAAATGCGTTGCATGCGCGGCGATTGCCCAACACTGCACGAATCAACACGAAACCACCGCGATCGAGCGAGTCCAATTCGAAGAGGCATGCACAGCTTCCTGGAAAAAGAACAGGAAGACTCAACCCAACTGTTGCGGTTGAACGAAGGGGATGGAGAGGGCACGCATGCCTTGACACGAATGGGTTCATCGCCTCTCCGTAGCGTGCTCTTGGAAGATAGACCGTGACATTGAGCGCGCATTCTCGCAGTAGCACTGCATGTGGCTAACATTCTCAGATTAACTCACTTGCAAACTTCGGATCTTGGCCCCCTCAGATCCTATCTGAGACTATTTGCAATAGTTCCTACATGGGTGGGGATGAACCAAACTATGGTATTGGACGTAATATTTAGACATATATTTAGTCGGCATTGGGGCCCCGCCTTACGCCAGCGGAAGCGGTCGCGCTGAGCTGTTGGTTGGCTATAGCAGAGAACGTTGAGAAGTATTGCGTAAGCACGATGGGTGTCGCACTTGCGAGTTGAAAGGGAGAGGGAAAGGAGAGAGCGCGGATTCATGTGCCGTCGCGCATCTGTATCTGCATGCATTCCCACATCGCCCGGGACCTTGAGACCGTGTCAGCATTACGTCGACATGCTTCTCATTGTGTTATCCCACATGAACAGTACATCGTCCAAGCATGGATGCAAAAAAGCCATTATGCTAAAACAGATTCAAATGCATATACCCAAAGATGACAAACAATAGCATGCAAGAGTAATTATTAGAGACGATATTCAAGGATAAAATCTTTTATCTGTATAATGGAGTATGTCTGAAATGAAGGAAATTGCACTCTAAGCATATCATGGGTTCCAGATGAACTGTATTGAGAATAGGCCATAACCAATGCCTCACTATAGCTTGGCCTTAATGATGAGGCATACAAAAGGCAGGCATGCTCAAGAATAAGAGTTGTCACTAATTTTAATGTTAGAGATTGCAAAAGCAGATAGCAGAAATATACCAATCATTATATGATATATATTAGCACTTGATATAGATGTGGGTGGCTAAGGGTATATTAGTGAAATCAAGACCAATCTGGATGATAAAAACCACACCTTTGTTAGAAATGATTCTAATATTGAGATCATTCTCTGCAAGATAAAGAAAAGAAGATGGTATGATAGAGAGAACAAAGATAGGTAAAGATCTCACATGCTAGCAAATAGAAAGAGAACATGTTAGCACCTTAAGATCAGATGAGGAATAGACACTTACCAGCTTTAGAGTAGGGTAAGAGGCAATTCAAAGTGTTAAAAAAAGGTGAGTAAAACAAGTGCACTTACTCTCTATTAAATATAAAAGGAGAGAAGGGCTCAAAACACTAAGATAAAGCACAAAAAGACATCCTTACATCATTCTATTCAGCACAAATGGTGAAATAAGTTAGTATATCCAGAGAAAACAAGAATAATGAGGGAAACTTGCCATCTGTTAAGCACAGAGAGAGATATGTTAAAAAATCAGGAGAAAAACAGAAGGATAACTTACAGCCTATTAAATGCCAAAAAAAGACAAGTTAAGATGCTAAGACAGAGTAAGAGATTAAAGAGAATAAGGGACACACTTTCTGTTAGATGTAAAGAAAAAGTTAAGTTAAGCATTAAAGAAAAGTGAGATAATAAAAGGCACCCACTCTCTGCTAAATGGAGAGAAAAAGGTAAGTTAAGATATTAAGAGAAGGTAAAAGAGCAAAGATCATTCACTTTTTGCTAAATGTAGAGAGGTATATGAATAAGTTAGAACATTAAAAGAAAGTAGAAGAACAAGAGACACACCAACTATCAGATATAAAGGCAAAGTATGTGTAAGTTGAAACATTAAGAGAAAGTAGGAGAATAAGAGACACACCAACTATCAGATATAAAGGCAAAGTATGTGTAAGTTAAAACATCAAAATAAAGTAAACATAATAATCACTTACTTCCTATAAAGTACAGAAGGATAAGATAATTAGCAGATCAGTAGAAAATAAAAGCAAGAAACCCCTTACTGTCTATAAAGTATAAAGTATAAGACAATTGGTATATTAATAGAAAATAAGAGCAAGAAACCCCTTACTGTCTATAAAGTATAAAGAATAAGATAATTAGTATATTAATAGAAAATAAGAGCAGGAAACCCCTACTTCCTATTAAGTATAAAGAGAGACAAGTCAGAATATTAAGAGAAAGCTAAAGAACAACAGGCACTTACATCTTGCTGAATATCAAGAGTGAGAAAGATAAGTTAGAATAACAAGAAAGGGCAAGAAAGTAAGAGGCACTCACTGTCTATTAAATATAGCAGAAGATATAAGTTAATATACTAAGAGAAAACCAAAGAGTGAAAAACTTACAAACTGTTAAGCATAAAGTAAAATATAAACCAAAGCATCAAGGCAGAGCAAGAAAGTATAAGAACCCACTTCCTGTTAAGCATAAATAAGATATATATAGAAAGCAAGAGAGACAGAGACACTTACTAACTGTTAAAAGTAAAGAAAAGAAGAAACTAAGATATTAGGAGTAATTAAAAGAGCAAGAGTCACATACTTCCTATTAAAGAAGTGTAGATAAGTAAGAATATTGAATTAAAGCAAACAGATAAGATATTTATACCAGCTAATAAGCACAGAGGCAAAGAAAGAGATATGTTAAACTATTGAGAGAAAGTGAGAGAAAAAAGGGCACATACCAACTATTAGATATCAAGGCAGAAAACCCAGTTAAAATACTAAAACAAGAGAGAAAGAGACACTTACTTCCTATTAAAGGCAGTATAAAGAAATGCTTAAAATATAAAGGGAAAGTAAGAGCATAATAAACACTCACCAACTGTTGACCAAGATAAAATATCAAAAGAAAGTAACAGTATAAGGGCCACTCACCTCCTATTAAGTACATAAATAACAAATAGAGATAATAAATACATTCAAAGAAATAATAAATGGCTCTCACTCCCTGTTTAATGTAGAAAGTTAAAGTATAAAAAGAAAGAAGAGCAAAAGATACTTACATCCTGTTAAATGCAGAAAGAGAAATATGTTAGAATATTAAGAGGATGCTAATAACCAAAAGGTATTTACCAACTGTTAAGCACAAAAGAAAGGGTAAGTTAAGACATTATCTAAAATAAGAGAATAAGTGGCACTTACTTCCTGTTAAGCACATATAGGAAGATAAGTTAAAGCATTACAAGCAAGAGAGAGAGCAAGAGGCACTTACAAACTGTTGAGCAAGAGAGATAGATTAAAACATTAAAAGTTAAGAAAGTAATTGACAGTTACAAACTGTAAAATGCAAAAACAGTAAGTTAAAATATTAAGAGATAATGAAAGAGCAAGGAATACCCACAAACTGGTAAGTGTAGAGTAAGACATAAGTTAAAACACTATGATAAAGAATAAAAGTAAAAGGGAATCACTTCCTATCAGATATAAAGGAAAAGACAAGTGAGGCTCAGAAAAGGGAAAAGTGTTTTAGGCACTTACTTCCTGTTGAGTATACACACAGAAAGAAAGAGAGAGATAAGCAAGGCATTCAAAGAAAGATAAAGAGAAAATAACACTCACTTCCTGTTAAGCACAGAAGTTAAGATATTAAATGTAGTAAAAGTGTGATAATTACTTACTTCCTATAAAGTATAAAGAGTGTAGCAACTTAAATATTAATAGAAAGCAAGAGAGCAGAAGACACTTACATTCTGTGGCATACACAGAGAAGAGTGAGTTAAATTTTTAAAAGGAAGCTAAAGAGTAAAAGGCACTCACTTTCTATTAAGCATAGAAAGATAAGTTAAGATATCAAGATAAGGTAAGAGGGCAAATGATGCACACCAGCTGTTATATATAGAGAAAGAGATATATTAGGATATAAAGAGAAAGTGAGAGAGCAAAGAGAACCCACTTCCTGTTAGGCAAATATAAAACAACAAGTTAGAATGCTAAAGAAAAGAAAAGAAAAGAAAAGGTAAGAGATACTTACTTCCTATTAAGTGTATATAAAGAGATAAGCTAGAACACCAAGAGAAAGCAAGAAAGTAAGAGCACTCACTTCCTAAAAAGTGAAAAGAAAGAGACAAGTTAAAATACTAAAGTGAAAGAGCAAGAGACACTCACTCTCTATTAAGGGAGAGACAAGTTAACAATAAAGTACTAAGTGAGCAAAGGAGCACCCACAGACTGTTAAATATAAAGGGGTGATAAGTTAATATCAAGAGAAGGTGTAAAGGCAAATAGCACCTACAGGCTGTTGAGTATAAGAAAGTGATAAGTTAGCACATCAGGAAAAGTGATAGTGCAATGGGTGCATGCATGCAATAAGATTTTGGAATATAAAAAAAAACCAAATGAGAACAGACTGACAAAATACTAAGTTGAAGTTTTTCTTAGTAAGAGGCAATTTAAAACACATTACAACTCACCCAAAGTGATGGAAATGCCAAAAGACATTTCTTTATAACTGTTGCTGTAGACACATTCCCTTGTTCAAATGCAGAATAACCCCTATAATATGGTTATGCTCCTCTCATTATTATTTCACTATATAAGAAGTTACCATTTAATTGCCTGATTTATATTCACTGCAAGATTGTCCTTCTGTACAGCCAGTAGCATGATAGCAATAAAATCATCAGAGAGTGTGCTGGCAGTCATTTCAATAAGACCAATGCATGGTTGTCTGTCCTTATGCATATCTGCAGAACAGAAATCAGGACAGATCATATCAGAGTATCTTAAACTCTCACTCTCTAAGCGCACAAATGGTGGAACTTCCCCAAGACCAGCTAGGTAATGTTGACAAAAGATGCTTTCTATTTCATCTTCAACATTTGTTCCTAATTCACCATGCCCATCCTCCAACTTCAGCTTGATGTCGCGTCTGAACTGATCATACTTTGTGAATACTGCTATCACAGGCACTTGAAAAATGCCACATGTCAATCCCAGTTCATAACGTCGCATCTCGACATACCATTCTTATCCAGACAAATATCTTCAAAGTACTTTAAATCTAGCGATGGTCGTGAATTGTCCATCGGAATGCAGTACCTGAGAAACCAGCTTTGTGAATTTGCAATCGTAGATACTCCAGAAGAACAAACCATATTGCATGCAATCTATCATTCAATCGTCTCTGCTGCGACTTACGGCGGACAAAATCTTGCACGATTTTCAGCTCATCTTCACCCCCAGCCTCAAATCCACGAGAATCATGAAAAACGTAGCCGTGATGATTTGCGAAGACAAATTCATCCTCGATATTGTGCTCCCCACGCTGCGAGCAGGACTCTTATGGTCAGCCATCACCAACAAGAAAGGCATGCCCAACCTCTGTTGTAGCGTCGAGTTGAACCTGGCTAGAGGATGAGATCGAATATACCATTAGATACGAGAACACACCCGCTCGTGAGTTCCCCATCTGTAGACCTCTGGACTCTCGGTAGTGTCGCAGACTCTTTGTAGGATGGATGTTTTTCCTGCATTGGCTCTTCCGACAACGAGGACTCGGAACTGAACATATGGGACTTCGGAAAGACTCTGCTGGTCTTGGGGGAGACTCTGCCGGTCTTGGGAATGACTCTGCTGGTCTTGGGGGAGACTCTGCCGGTCTTGGGAAGGACTCTGCCGGTCTTGGGAATGACTCTGCCGGTCTTGGGGGAGACTCTGCCGGTCTTGGGAATGACTCTGCCGGTCTTGGGAATGACTCTGCTGGCCTTGGGGGAGACTCTGCTGGACTCGGGGATGACTCTGCCGGACTCGGAGACGACTCTGCTTTGCACCCATGGCTCCGACTCAGAAGCGTTACAACAAGAATGGCTGGCTAAGTAAGGAGTTGAAAATGCGCGAGGTTGATGGGCGTCGGGGATGACTCGGAGACCGAATCTTATATTTGGTTCATTTCATTTGGCAGGTCGCAGGCCTGGCTCGGATCCAGCCGTTTTTCCCCACTCCGAAAGAAACTTAGATTGACTCCGCTTGAGGTCCGAGAGTGCTGGGCAATTTGGGGCACTTTTGGCAGTTCACATGACTTGGTTAATTTGATGGTAGCAGGACACTGACCCACTGAGAGAACTCTCCCCATGACTGGCCATGGGGACTCAGATTCTTCAGAAGCAGCAGTCGGGAGTATCGGATAGGAGTCACCCGCCACACTCACAAGTCACAAATAAGAACATAGATTTCGTCTCTCTGGGGGATGGTCTATTATGGGTACGCGGGATTATGTGTGGGATTGATGGGCATTGCGGCGTGAGATTGAAACTTATATATGGTCCATCTGGCACATCATGTCGTTACAAAAGCCGGCCAACTGGGAACGAGCATAATAATATTCACGGATCGTTTCGACATGTGAGCATGCTTTGCACTACTTGCAAGACGGTGACAGGGCTAATAGTTCCTGAATGGCTTCGAGGCCTCAAAGTTCTCCACAAGACGGTGTAACAAGTATGAGATTGTGATGAATGTGACTTGAACAAGGATGCAGCATGACTGATCGAGTTCTGATAGAACTGATCAGCTGTAAATGCCCATCTGAGGCACCTAGTGTACCCACGGCATCAGCCGGAACCCTAGGAACTTCAATGGCAAGGGCCTCATGCCAGTACGGTGTTAATATATCACTGGTCATGCCGCCTTCACATAGGTGTTGTCAACGACGATGAAAGTCACCGACAGCCACCGAGTACGGAGTGCTGTCCGTACCACCTATCAAAACATCGGTCACGGCCCTGTTGGACCCTTCCTGCTTTCGATCACTCTCTAATCAATGCGTTCCTACCCAGTTATCCAACTCCTCCCGTATACCGTAGCCCACCAGGCCCTTCCCTTCTGTCTCTACCCGGTCCCGGGACCCGGGTCGCACCCATCGTGTCTGCCATCGCCCACATTGGTCCTACAACCTGCAGGATACGCAAGATTGCATCGCAGAGGTGAGAGGACCTCATCGGCCAGGCTCTCATCTGTCAGACGGGCCCTGTGACAAGTGGTCAGCAAGACAACTGTAGGAAGTCGAGAATGTACGATGTAGCACGTGAGACACTTTCTTCCGTAAAATTTAGATGTGGATGCAGAGTCAAATGGCCTCCTGCCTCGAGTGTGCCATAGGATACAATATAGGAACAGTAAACGACTCCATTGTTGACTCCTGAAGGGCTCCAACACGGCAGGAGTTGCCGCTGCCCCGAACACGGTCGTCATTACATTCTGATAGCCTGTATCACTTGCGTATCACTTGCTTGTCTCCTGTTGCCTCTACCGTGGACGCATCTGACTGTCTGATAAGAAGGTTTGGGCCGAGCTTTCGGCATTCTATGAGTTGCGGAGGATGATCCTGAGTGGCACCGTGTTACCGTAGGCACATAAGCTACAGAAATGTCCGGTGTTAAAGACTCCCATGGCTTATAAAAGCCCTGGAATGCACTTCTCGAACGTCAGGTGGTGGATCGGCGCTGGTGACTCGGCCCAGGAGGAACCCCTTCTCTCGTCATTGTGTAGTGCAGCAGTGCACGAATGAAACATCGACTGTGAATACGATCGAGACGTAACTTGATCGTGACTAGCTGAGAGGGTAAAACCAGTAGTAGCAGTGAGTGAGGAAATATATGCATATACGTTGCCCACGGACTCCACGCCTGCAGAGCTTACAGAGGAATTGATGACAATGACGTCAGATAGCTCGTCGCTTCGCGGATTTCGCATGATGCTGAAGGAGTACAATTCCAGTATGCACTCCCGAACGCCTTGTGAGTTGCAGTGCGGAGGACCCCCAGCTGTGCCTCTTGAGAAGATAACAAATTTCACGTCGCTCGGTCGGATGATGACAAGGTTTTCATTAGTCTCCCACCTGTCACGCATATGATGTCCGAACCGAATATAAGCGCCTCAAAAGGAGCGGTTAGTTGTTTGTATCAAGTACCATTCATGGGCGAAGATAAGAAGACGTCGAACGATGTACGTAGGCCATCCTGCCCTTACCCACCAATAAGTCAGGGCGATCATGGATGAGGTCAATTGGGCCTAATGAGGATACAATATTAATATCGCCGTATCAAGGATTTATGAGAAGGGATATCTTGGCTTTCATACTTGAGTTGCAGAGGTATCATCGTCTTTCGACGTCATACATCTGATCAGACGACGAGAAGTGCCTTGCCTTATCTGGACGACAGAAAGGGTTATAAAAAAAACCATGTCTCGAGTTGCACCAACCTATCAAAAAATATCTCACGAAGTTCTCCAGTTCCTTCGCATCTGTGCCAAGTCGCGCCTTGAACAGCTGCGTCAATATGACAGACATCATCGATAACCTAAGCATCACACTGCAAATCTCTACCGCAGGGTCAGCACTCACGTCATTCTACGCACCTCATGGTGAGCTCTAGGCTCAAGAGATCTATCCTACTCATGGACCTCATATACGAGAAATCTTCAATCAGCCCGCGTTGTCGCGCTTTGGAGTCGAAACGGTCAAAGCCATTCATGATGAACTTGAAGGGCATGACAAGGGTCTATTCCTCCCACACACAATGCGAGGTTCGGTTTCGTTCGTGTACCTCTTCGTAGGTACGCGCACAACTCGTACGTGGATCTTGTCATGCCATAGGTGGATGGCCAGGGAGGATCGAGACCACGGGCTATCAACACCAGTTAGCTTCTCCGTGGACGCTTCAAGAAGCCACCTACTTCATAAGCCTGTAAGCGACTGTCCATGTTTCCCTTGTTCCGGAGTGAGGATATCGAAGGGTCACAATGGGTCAAAGTCGTTTGTGACGTCCAATGGGAAGCAATGAAAATCCATGATAGATCACAGTTTGAGGACACGGAAACCCTTGCGAGTATGCACAAAAGACAAGGAGGTACAGCTGTGACGATATTGCGATATTGGTGTAATTATAAACTGTGCGCGTCGTCGTCGCCCATGGGCTGGCGGGTTTCTCCAAGTATTAAGTTGAGTTGCATACACCAAACGCTCTGCGACGAAGCTATTCAGTTTCCAGCGCAATTCCATATACAGTAGGTTTTCAGTGTACTCCATGCTGTATGACGCTAAAGACAATCGGCCCTCGGCCCTGGAAACCGTGTTTAACTCGTGGCACTATTGTGGTCAAGTGGCCGGGATTAGCCGTTGCCTCGTTGCCTCGCTGCGATCTACCCAATTCTCCTATTGTTCGGCAATACAATACAAGATATTTGTGAGAACAAGCAGCATGCGTGTCTGTAAAGAAGTTCCGCCTACTTTTTTGCTTTAATTACTCGTCTCGCCCACACCACCAGCGTAACCCTGACGCAACAGGAATGACTTGGATCACAAGTATTCATATTTCTGTCTTGTACTGGTTCCAATCCCACCCCTTTGTGGCAACATTATGCGTTCTCGTATTTCTGTACAACATTCACACATGGCTCTACCCCGATCCAATAATGAAGTTACCGAGTCCTTCAGGAGCGCAGTTCCTTGGTGGCCACGTATTGGCCGTTATGAAGTAAGTAGCACTACTTTTATTGAGGGACTTGTTATCCTGATCGCTGATTCAGTGCTGCACGTTCCCAACGCCTTCACGAGAAATATGTCCGAGAGTTGGGTAGGAATATACGACTACGAGGATCCCATCCGGTGCGTGGATATCTGATGTTGTGCAGCAAGTGACCAACTATGCACCGCAGTGGGAATTCCGATTGCTCCCACTCGACCCTGTAACGGTGGCCCACGTCCTAAAAAACACAACAATCTACGAAAAGCCGTTAGTATCCCGGAGAGTCATCGAGCGGCTTATTGGGTGTGGTATGTTTGCGGCAGAGGGCCATGTCCACAAACGACAACGCCGGGTCGCAACTCCGGCATTTTCGGTCCAGAACATGCGCGCGCTCGTCCCGCTTCTTTTCAACAAAGGGGAAGAGCTGAAGGACAGGTGGATGGGACTCATCCAAGAACAAGCAACCAATAACCCACAGAAGAATTTGAGTGGTCTTCGTCTGGACGTATGTCACTGGGTGAGCCGGGCAACATTCGATGTTATAGGCCTGGCCGGTTGGTTTCTGTTACTCGCATCATCCTTCAGCTCATGACGCCGCTGATACTGTGTTCAGGATTTGATTACCATTTCAATGCGATCCAAAACGAAGATAATGAGCTGTTCAACGTATATAAGAATATGTTTGAAACGGCGTTATCCCAGTCTCGGAACTTGAGAAAGATACTCAATGCATACTTTCCGATATATGAACGCTTTTTTGTAAGGATTTGTTCTCTGATCCACTCACGCGCCGCTGATCAAGTAATAGCCAGATGAGGAGACTCATGTTGTGCGTAAGGGTCGAGAGACGATCGATCGTATAGCGAGGCAACTTATCCAGGAGAAGAAGCGCAAAATCCAGGATGGCGAGGACAGCGGTAAACCATACGAAGGCCGGGATCTATTGTCGCTCCTTCGTATGTTGTCCGCCTTATTCTCGATGTGTCATTTTTATTTATTGTTGGTAGTTAAATCTAACGCTGCAACCGATCTCCCGGCCGAACAGCGTATATCCGATGAGGACATTCTTCACAACATCAATACCTTCATTTTTGCTGGCTCCGATTCGACCTCTCTGGCCGTCACATGGACGCTCCTCTTGTTAGCAAAAAACCCTCGTATCCAAGACCGGTTGCGTGCGGAGCTGCTAGGCATGGCTCGTCCAGAAAACCTCAGTGACGAGACCCTCTTGGTGCACTATCAAGAACTCGCCGTATCGCCACTACTTGATAAAGTCTGTCGTGAGTCGCTTCGCGTCGTGCCTCCAGTACACTCGTCGCTCCGCGTTGCCACACAAGACGATGTACTCCCCGTGTCGAACGGCGGTGAAAATATCCACATTCGTAAGGGTACGTTCGTGCACGTACCCATAGAAGCGATGAACTTGGATCGCGAGATATGGGGAAAGGATGCGTGGGCATTCGAGTAAGTCGGCTCTGTCTACTTTGGGCCCGGAGTGCCATGTTGACTCACTCTATACAGCCCAGATCGGTGGGACAACCTACCAGAAGCTGTCACATCTCTACCGGGCCTCTATAACAACACATTGACGTTCTCTGCTGGTCCCCGTGTACGTTTCTTTCATTGTGCGGCTGTGGGGAGGATCTGACGAATTGCACCGCGTAGTCCTGCATAGGCCAGCGCTTCTCGCTGATTGAGATGAAGACATTCCTTTACGTCCTGATCACGAACTTCGTCTTCTCTGAGACGGACGAGAAGGTAGTCAAACAGAACGTGTACGTAGCTTCGCCCTTTTCCGCTGAGTGACGCGTCGCGCTGAAAAGGCTCGATAGGGTGCTCACGAGACCTTATGTCGCGAATAGGTTTAGGGACGGAAGCCAGTGTCCAATGATTGTGACGCCGTATGTATCAGCTGAAACAACGTAAAACATGTCTCGATACAGCATCCCTCGCATTCCGTTGTACTGCACTTCATGTCTGGTCGGCATGGCAGTACCCACGCAAGTATAGTACTGCGCACATGTCCTACATATCCGATCAATAGGGTGTACCAGCGTGTGGGAACACCGTTACCACGAAGCCTTAAACGTGATTTTCACTATCAGAATAGGTCGGAGAACGACAATACTAGGAAACAAACACGAAGCTTCGTTATAACACTTCGCGGTATCAGTGATATATCTTAATCAGGTACTGGTGTGAGTTGGATGAGATTAGTGACACAACGTCTCAATATTGTACACAAAAGATGATATAATAAATAATACAAGTAGAGGGTAATTAACAAATACGATGTTCAAGGATGAAATCTATAATTAGTGAATTGAAACATCTCTGAGATGAAGAAAACTGCTCTGTAAGTATATTGTGAGTGTCCAAAGACCTATATTGAGAATAGGCTATATCTAATGCCTCACTACAGCTTGGCCTAGATAATGAAGCATATAAACAGCATGTATGTTCCAGAATGAGAATTGCAACTATGGTCCATATTAGAGATTGCAAAGGCATAAGGCAGGAATATACCAATTATTATATAATGTATATTATCACTAAAAATAGAGAGAGGTGGCTAAAGATGCATCAGTAAAGCCAAGATAGGACTATATAACAGAAACTATACATTAACCAAGAATGATGTTAATGTTGAACATATTGCCTGCAATGCACAGAGAGAAAGAAGCTAAATTATAGAGAGAGACAAATACTAAGATAAGGCCTTACATTCTGGCAAATTAAAGATATATATTTATCAGTGTGCTAAAACCAGATAAGTGAAGCAAACCTACAAACTTTAGAACTCAGAGTGAGAAAGAAGTCAAGATAGCAAAAGAAAAGTCTGTGAATAAGAGGTACACACTCTCTATGAAGCAGAGAGATAAGTTGGAAATTTAAGATAAAAAGTGAGAGCTAATAGCACTTACTCTCTGTTAAGTGCAGAAGGAACACAAGTTAAAAGATCAAAAGAAAGTAAATAAGTGAGAGGCACAAACTAACTGTTAAATAAGAGAATGAGATAGGTTAGAGGATTAAAAAAATAGAAGAGAGTAATATAAACTTACAGACTGTTAATTACAGAAAGAAAAATAAGTTAAAAGATTAAGAGAAAGTGAGAAAGAAAACCTTACATTCTATCAAGCATAGATAGATATAATTTAAAATGCTAAGAGAAATTAAGAATGGTAGTCACTTACTTTCTATTAAGCATTAAGGAGAGACAAGTTAAAACATTAAGTGAAAGTGAGAGAATAAGGGAAACTTACTCCCTGTTAAGCAGAAAAAGAGAGAAATGTTAGAATATCAGAAAAAAGGAAGAGAGTAAGAACTCACTCCCTATGAAGCCCCAAATAACAGATAAGTCAAGATATTAAAAGAAAGTGGGAGAAAAGGGGAGTACTCACTCCCTATTGAGCACAGTAGAAGAGATAAGTTAGAACACTAAGAAATATGTGGTGAAGAGCACTCACAAACTGTTAAACAGAGAAAGACAAGTTTAAAAGCTAAAAGAAAGTAAGAGAGTAAGAGAGATGCTTACACCCTATCAAGCACAGAAGAAAGGATATGTCAGAATATTAAAAGAAAAGTGAGGGTGAGCTTACTTCCTATTGATTATAAAAGGAGAAATAGATCAAAACACAAAGAGTAGATGAGAGCAAATCCACTTACTCCCTGTAAAGTGCAAAAAGATAAGATACAACACTAAAATAAAGCAAGACTGTGAGAGGCACTCACCATCTGTTAAGAGAAAATAGAAAGATAGATTAAGGTATTAAGACAAAGTGAGTGAGATAAAAAAGCACTTACTATCTGTTAAGTGCAGAAAGAGAGATAAGCTAAAACATCAAAAGAAAGTAAATATACAAGAGACACTTACTAGCTATTAAGTATAAATAAAGAGAGAAGTTAGAACATCAAGAGAAAGTAAGAAAGAGGCACTCACTCTCTATAAGCATAAAAAATGTGATAATTTAGGATACTGGAAGGAAAACAAAAGAATAAGATATACTTACTCCCTATTGAATGTAGAGAAAGAAATAAGTTAGAGGTGCTAAGAGAAAGTGAGAGAAGAGATGAGTCACTTACTTGCTGTTAAGCATAATGAGAAGGCAAGTTAGAATATCAAGAAAAAGTGAAAGGAGGCAGAAGAGGCACTCACTTCCTGTTAAGTATAGAGGGATAAGCTAAAACACCAGATAAAGCAAGAGTGTAAAGAATAGTTACTAGCTGTCAAATATAAAAGAAAAGAAATATCAGAATGCCAAGAGAATGCAAAGGAGTAAAGAGAACTTACTGCCTATTGAGCATAGAAGGAAGAAGTTAACACTATATAAAAGAGCAGAAAAAACCCACATCCTATTGTATATAGAAGAAGGATTAAGTTAAAGTATAAAGTGAAAGCAAGAGAATAAAGGGCACTCACCAACTGTCAAGTGTAGAGAAAATGATAAGTTAGAACACTAAAGAAAGGGAGAGTGTAAGAGGCACTCACTACCTGTTAAATATATATAGAGTGTTAAGTTAGAGTATTAAGAGAAGGTGAGAGAACAAAAGACACCCACTCCCTATAAAATAAGTTAAATTATAAAGAGAAACTAAGAGTACATAAGGCACTTACTTCCTGTTAAGTGCAAAGGGAGAGATGGGTTTAAACATTAAGAGAGTGTGAAAAAAAGAGGGTTTGCCCACTTCCTATAAAGCATAAATAGAATGATAAATCAAAAGATTAAGAGAAAGCAAGAGAGCAAAAAGTTACTTACATTCTATCAAGCATAGAGGGAGATAGGTTAAGACCTGAAAGTAAAAAAACAATATGAACTTACTTCCTGCCAAGCACAAAGAGAGGTAGGTTAGAATAAACAGAAAGTAAAAGAGTAACATACACTTACTTCCTGTTAAGCAGACAGAAAGAGATAAAGCTAAAATATCAAAAGAGAGTGAAAGGGCAAGGGTCACTTACCTCCTATTAAGCATAATGGGAGAAATAACTTAAAATGCAAAGGGAAAGCAGAAGAGCAACATTTACTTACAAACTGTTAAGTACAGTGGGAGAGACAAGTTAAAATGCTAAGAGAAGTGAGAAATTAAGTCAATTCACCCACTATAAAGTGTAGATAAGACAACAAATTAGAACATTAAGGTAAGAGCAAGTAAGCAGAGACTTACAAGCTGTTAAATGTAAAGAGAGACAAGTTAGAACATTAAGAAAGGCAAGAGAACTTAAAGGCACTCACAAACTGTTTAGCACAGATAGAGAAACAAGTTAAAACATGAAGAAAAAATAAGAAGCAAAATATATTTACTTCCTGTCAAATGCCATAGAGGAGATAAGTTAAAATATTAAAAGAGAGTCAGAGATAGGAAAGATAGTTTACTTCCTGTTAAGAAATAAGTGAGATAGATCAGAACACTAAGAGAAAGCAAGAGACTAAGGGGCACTCACTTCCTATTAAGCAGTATATAGGGTGGATGTGGTTAGAAGATTAAGAGAAAGCCAGAGGGCAAGAGATACTTACTCCCTGTTAAAGATAAAGGAAAGAATAAGTTATAATACAAAGAGAAAGCAGAAGCATAAGGAACACTTACTCCCTATAAAGTGTGGAGAAAGGGACAAGTCAGAGAGCTAAGAGAAAGTCAGAGAGCAGATGGCACTCACACCCTATTGAATATAGATAAGAATAAGTTAAAACACTGACAGAATGAAAAATATGAGAGACACTCACCAGCTATTAAGTACAGAGAGATATGTTAAAATAATAAAGAAAGCAAAAGGGCAAGGGGTACCTACCAACTTTTAAGCACAAAACAAGAAACAAGTTAAAACACTTAAAGTAAGATATAAAAAAAGGTTGCTCACCAACTGTGAAACATAGAGATTAAGTATAAAGAAAGGGTTAAGTTAAGTTAAAATATCAGAGAATGAGATAATATAAGAGGACTTACTCCCTATCAAGCACACACAAAGAGATAAGTTAGAATACTAAGAAAGAAAAAGATAGCAAAAGGTACTCACCCTCTGTTACATACAGTAAAGAGAGATAAGACTAAGAGAAAATTAGATGGCAAGAGGACCTCACTTCCTGTCAGATGTAGAGAATGAGACAAGTTAAGACTAAGAGAAAGAGAAAGAGAAGGATACACTCACTAACTGTTAAGCATAGAGAGAGAGATAAGTTAGAACACTAAGAGAAAGCAAGAGAGTTAGGGCCACTCACTTCCTGCAGATATCAAGCATAGCTAAATACTAAGAAAAGGTGAGAAAATATGATGTACTAACTTCCTATTGAGTGTGAAGATAGGGATAAATCAGAACATTAAGAGAAAGCAAGAGAGCAAGAGATAATCACTTCCTGTTAAAAGAGATAGAAGGACAAATCAGGATGCTGAAAGAAAGTAAGAGCACAGGAAATACACACTCTCTGTTAAGTGAAAGAAAGTGATAAGCCAGAACATCAAAAGAAACTGAGTGAACAGAAGGCACTTACAGACTGTTAAGCATAAAGAAGAGACAAGGTAAAAGACTAACTAAAAGAAAAGCAAGTTAAGGGTACTCACTCTCTGTTAAGCATATAGAAAGGCACAATTTAATATCAAAAAGAAAGCAAGAATATAGTGCAAGCATTAAATAAGCATTTATAACATATAAAACCAGCAAGTGAGGACAGACTGACAAAAAACTAGATAGGAAACCTATTTCAGTTAGAGGTAACTCAAAACACAGTGCAGTGACTCACCCAGAGTGATGGAAATGCTAGAACACATTTTTTTATTACTGTGTCTATGCTCCCATGCCCTTGTTCAAGTGCAGAATGTGTCCTGCAATATAATTATACATCTCTCATTCTTATTCCACTATACAGTATACAGTATAAGAACTTACCAGCTAATGGCCTGCCTTATATTCAGCTCCAGGTTATCCTTCTGTATAGCCAAGAGCATAACAGCAACGACACTGCCAGATAGTGCATTGGCAGTCATTTCAATAAGATTCATACATGATTGTCCATGACTGTGCATGTCTGCAGGACAGGTATCAGTTTAGTACAGATAGTTGATAATAAAATTCTCACTCTCCAAACGCACGAATGGTGGAGTTCCTCTGAGGCTACCCAGATAATGTTGATGGAACGTGCTTTCCACTTCGTCTTCGAAATTCTTTCCTAAATCGCAGCCCTCATCCTCCAACTTTATTTTGATGTCGCGCCTGAACTGATCATACTTTGTGAATACCGCTATCATGGGAACTTGAAAATTTCCACAAGTCATTTCAAGTTCAGAACACCCTCCCCCCTGACATACCATTCTTGTCCGGACGAATAACCTCAAAATGCTCTAGATCTAGCGATGGCCGATCGTTGTCCATCGGAACGCAGTACCTGAAAAGCAAACCTTGTGAATTTGCGACCGTATATATTCAGCACAACAAACCATATTGCATGCAGCCTATCGTTCAATCGCCTTTCCCGCGACTTGCGGAGGACGAAATCTTGTACGATTTTCAACTCGTCTTCACCGCCGGCTTCAAATCCATGAGAGTCGTGGAAAATATAACTGGGATGATTTGCAAAGATGAGCTCGTCCTCAATATTATGTTTGCCACGCTGCAAGTAGGATCCTCACGATCAGCCGCCACAGACAAAAGCAAGTATGCCCGACCTCTGTTGTGGGGCTGAGTTGAACCTGCTAGATGATGAGATCGAAAGTGCCATGAAGAACAGAACGTATGGTCACGCACCCGTTCGCGAGTTCCCGAAGGGCCACGCTTGTAGACCTCTGGGCTCTCTGTTGTATCACACACTCTTTGTAAGATAGATGTCTTTCCTGCATTCGCCCTTCCCATAATGAGGACTCGGAACTGGACATTTGGTCCTCCCGGGAGATTCTGGACTTCAGGGAAACTCTGTCGGGCTTGGGGGAGACTCTGCTGGACTCGAAGACAACAGCAACTCTGGTTTACACCCATGGCAGCAAAGGGTTACAAGAATGAGGGCTGGCCAAGAAGTCGAATACGCGTGACGTCGGTGCGCATTAGGGTTGCAGAGGTGCGAGATCGATGCTTGTGGCCAAATACGGCGCAAATACTGTATCATGTGACAGGACTGATTTGGCCTGTCAGAGGAGGTTTACTATTCTGTGTTCTGATTGGTTTCGGGGCATTGAGGTTCTTCACAACCTAGCCTACGCACTGCCGCCACCAGCATCTCATTAATGAGAAACCCTTTAATCTACCACAGTTGGGTACTTCAAAGAAAGAAGCCTCACGCCCGTGCGGTGTCAGGATACCTGCTGCAGCACGGCCCATTTCACGGCCCAATCACGGGTGCCATCAACAGATGCCAATTGGCTGTTGGGACTAGTGCTTCCCTTCCCGCCGTTCCACCGCTTTCCTTCTCGCCCATCATCGAAACATGCATATCATCCCCGCTGGACCCTTCCAGCCTTCTATCATTTCATCCTCGTCATCCTCATTGCATTCCTACTATGACCTTGACCCCCTCTTGCTTCTTCCACTCATGACCGGGTTATTTCCATTCCATTACCGCCATCGAGAAATTGGCAGCATTCCCATACCATCCCTGAACCCCCAGCGCCTTCACTGTTGGCCTCGCGGCCTTCCTCCATTCTCTAGGAATCTCCGCAGCGTGCCTTTATCCTCCGCCCATCAACGGCCTCCGAATTCAAACCATCTCAGGATCTCAGGATAGTGTCACTCGCGTTCCCACCCCCCGCACCTCCAGGCCATAACGTCGATGTCTACAACTTCCAGCGCCCACTTTTTACCTCGGTGACTTGTGTCTCGCGCGTCTTCATGGATCACTCATGGCTCGCCCTTCACGTCGGCTATGTCCTCGCGTTCTGTTTGAGATGGTCGATCACTATCTTAGCTTCGCGAACTCGTTACGGCGTCTTCGACGCCCCGTTTTACATGTAATGGAACCATCCGCTGTAGTTGATCTCTGTGCACAAATGTAGCTTTTCGCCGTCATCTCTAGTCCAACAAGGGAAATCTATTCAAGCGCTGGTGGTGGCATACGTACGTGCGCAGTTGTTGAGGTACATGTGAATGAAACGTGCATTGCGTTTTTCAAGCAAGACGCATCGCGCCTTTCCGGGCACCATCTATAAGGGTATCATTGAGTTTACGGAGGAATCGATGACGATGGCGTCGAAAAAAACCAATCATGAGAAGGACTTTCATACTTGGTTGGCGATGTAATATCGTTTTTTGGCGTTAAACACTTTGATCAGAGATTTGGGAGACGAGAGCTGCCTTTCTCCGTCTGGACGATGACGATCAGTCAGAATGGTCGAAAAACTGTGCTTTATGTTTGCGCAGCGACGGAACTGCCAAGACATAAGAAGTTCTTCAGTTCCTTCGCACCCATGTCAAATCGTGTCCTGAACGTCTACGGCTATATAATTGGCATCATCGATAATCTCAACATCATGGTGCAAAATGTCCACCGCGTGGCCTGAACTCACATCATTCTGAGCGTCCTATGGTGAGCTCTAGGCTCGAGAGGTCTATCTCGCGTACGAACCCATATACTAGAATCGTCAATCAGCTCGCCTTGTCGTGCTTTGGTGTTGGAACGGTTGTAACCATTCAGGAGAGGCCTGACAGGGACCTAATTCTCCCACAAATAACGCAGGGCTCGGTTTCGTTCGGATACCTCCTCGTAGGTGCGTCTCTTGACGTGAAACCCGTAGATGGATCTTGTCATGCCAAATGTGGGTGGCCATGGGGGGTATCAAGACCACGAGCCATCGACGTCAATGGGCTTCTCTGTGAACCGTGAACATTTCGAGCAGCTTAAGGGTGCATCGCCCTGCAACCAGCGCACTGTTTCATCCTGTTTCGGAACGATGATACCGGAGGGTCGCGACGGGTCAAAGTCGTTTGTGACGTCGAGTGGGAAGCTGCGGAACTCCGCGATAGATCGCACTCTGGGAAATTTTGAAATCCTCGCGAGCATGTGCAAAGACAAGGCAGTGGATGGCTGGAATGAACGCGCTCTCCGGGCCGTAGTACGGCCCGGAAACTGTGTATTGTTATTCAACCGGCCGGAATTAGCCGTTGCCTTCGTGTGATGTTTCCCAACTTTCTTATTGTTCTACGCTACAATAAAATATGCGTTACTTGTGATTGTGAGGACAAGCAACTTGCAAATCTGTCAACTCGTCGCGCAACTTCTACACTATTTGTACCCATCGACGCCAGCGGTGGAACACTGACGCTGTGGAAATGACGTGGCTTACAGACATTCACGTTTCTATCTTGCATTGGCTTCAAGACCACCCCGTTGTGGCGACGACATGCGTTCTCGTAGTTCTGTACAAGATTTACACATGGCTCTACCCCGATCCAATAATGAAGTTACCATGTCCTTCAGGAGCAGAGCTCCTCGGTGGCCACGTATTAAAAGTGCTTGAGTAGGTAACTTAACTGCGTTTTGATCGACTTGTTGTCTTGATCGCTGTTTTAGTGTTGGACGCTCCCCCCACCTTCACGAGAAATATGTTCGAGAGCTGGGTAGGAATGTTCGACTACGCGGATTCCATCCGGTGCGTGGATATCATGGTGTTGTCTGGCCCTGCGAGTGACTGACTGATTATGGCTTCCCAGTGGGAACCCCGACTGCTCCCACTCGACCCCGTAACGGTGGGTCACGTCCTGAAAAACTCAGCAATCTATGAGAAGCCGTTACTATCCCGGAGAATCATCGAGGGGTTTGTCGGATGTGGTATGTTTGCGGCAGAGGGCCATGTCCACAAACGACAACGACGGGTTGCGACTCCGGCATTTTCGGTCCAGAATATGCGCGCGCTCGTCCCGCTTGTTTTTAACAAAGGGGAGGAACTGAAGGATAGGTGGATGGGACTCATCCAAGAACAGGCAATTAATGACCCACAGAAGAAGCCGATCGGTATTCGTCTAGACATAAGTCACTGGATGGGCCGCGCAACGTTCGATGTTATCGGCCTGGCCGGTTAGTCTTCGCCGTTATTTGCATCGTCCTTCAGCTCATGACGCTGCTGGTGTTGTGCTCAGGATTTGATTACCATTTCAATGCGATCCAAAACGAAGATAACGAGCTATTCCACGCATATAAGGATATGTTTGAAATAGCAATGTCCCAGTCTCACCAAGTGCGAAAGACGCTTAATGCATACATTCCGATATATGAACGCTTCTTCGTAAGGATTTGTTCTCTGGTCCACTCACGCGTCGCTGACCAAGTAATAGCCGGATGAGGCCACCCATGTTGTGCGTAAGGGCCGAGAGACGATCGATCGTATAGCGAGGCAACTTATCCAAGAGAAGAAGCGGAAAATCCAGGAGGGCGAGGAAAGTGGCAAACCATACGAAGGCCGGGACCTATTGTCGCTCCTTCGTATGTTGTCCGCCTTGTTCTCGACGTGTCATTTGTTGATTGTTGACAGTCAAATCTAACGCTGCAATCGATCTCCCGACCGAACAGCGTATATCCGATGAGGACATTCTTCACAACATCAATACCTTCATGTTTGGTGGCACTGATTCAACCTCCTTGGCCGTCACATGGACCCTCCTCTTGCTGGCAAAAACCCCGCATATCCAAGACCGGTTGCGTGCAGAGCTGCTAGGCATGCCTCGCCCAGAAAACCTCGGTGACGAGGCCCTCATGGCGCACTATCAAGAACTCGCCGTATCGCCACTGCTTGACAAGGTCTGTCGCGAGTCGCTTCGCATCGTGCCCCCAATACACTCGTCGCTCCGCGTTGCCACGCAAGACGATGTGCTCCCAGCGTCGAATGGTGAAGATTTTCACATCCGCAAGGGCACGTTCGTGCACATACCCATAGAAGCGATGAACTTGGATCGCGAGATATGGGGAAAGGATGCGTGGGCATTCGAGTAAGTCGGATTTTGTCTGCTTTTGGAACCCGGAATGCGATGTTGACTCGCTATCTGTCGCGCAGCCCAGATCGGTGGGACAACCTACCAGAGGCCGTCAAATCCCTACCGGGTCTTTATGCTAATACCTTGACGTTCTCCGCTGGACCGCGCGTGCGTCTTTCCTGCTGTCTTACGCGGATGTTGGGAGGGTCTGATAATTTGCATTGCCTACTCGTAGTCCTGCATAGGCCAGCGCTTCTCGCTGATCGAGATGAAGACGTTCCTTTACGTCCTGATCACGAACTTTGTCTTCTCTGAGGCGGAAGAGAAGGTGGTCAAGAATAACGTGTATGTAACTTTACTCTCTTTTGCGGAGGGACTCATCGTGCTGACGACGCTTGGCAGGTTGCTCACGAGACCTTATATTGCGGGCAAGTTTAGGGACGGAAGTCAGTGTCCAATGATTGTGACGCCGTATTCACCAACCGAAACAACGTAAATGGTATATATCAACACTGTATTGTACTGTACTGTACCTCCTCGTGATCCGTTGTAAATTACTCCACTCTACTCCACTTGGTGTCTCGCCAGCACTCAAGCGAATGCATGAGGCTACGAGCTAAACTCGTTTGGATGTGACGCATGATTAAACATATCCGTTGTAGGGTGCAATCAGTTCGAGATCACCGTTACCACGAAGCCCGAAACGGATTTTCAGCCATCAAATCCGTCGGAGGATGGGTGAAAAAGCAAAGGCCCACAGTAAACACGTACCCCGCAACGTCAGTGAAACATCTGATTCAGGGTGCTAATGGGGAAAAAATGGAGAGATATTCTTAAAAATATTTTTTTTGGTTTCCTATCTTTCGAAGGCTGAGCGTTGACAAAAATGGGGTTCCCATCGCTAGCGTGCTGGTGTGAGTTGGATGAGATACTGTTGTTTACCCAGATACCGGTCAGCCGGTCACAGATGCCTATACGCTCAACAAAAAGAGCTAATAAAATGATTTAAATGTGAGGCGAAAGTAGCTATTCATAGTTTCCAATCCCAAGTTTTTTCGAGCAACAAACCCAGAATTGAGGTGACCAACCGTGACTGAGTGGATCCAGGAGCTGACCGGTATCCGGGTAAACAACAGTACTGTAAACGGCATAATGTCTGCACATTATTGTGGCGTTGCGTGGCGGCAGGCCCGGGGTTTGCTACTGTGTTGGCGTACAAGGTACTCGATCATTATTCCGAATCTGTGTGGAGCATAGTGCTAGATTCGGGTAGCTTATTGACCTCTATTTCAGTCCGACACTGTGCCACATGGTGCTGCTCCAGAAAAAATGCAGCCCTGACGGGCAAAGAGTGAGTTGCCGTCCTTCACGTCACGGGTAGAGTACCAGATACAAGATCTTCCGAAAATATATCCAACTAATCCAATGAATGATGACGTTACAACTAGGTAAAATGGTTGTGGTAAGGTGAGCTTATGTGCAGAAAGGACATACAAAGTTGACTATTTCACAAATGTTTCTCGCGGAGAAAAGCGAAGGAACGTGGTAATAAGTAGGGGATTTAGCCCTCCGAGTCATAAATAATATAATATTTTACAGCAGGTCGCAGACCTTTAGACAGCTTATAGCTTCTTCTTGAACAGGCCCTTCTTTTGTGGCTTGACATCATCGTCAACGACGCTCATGAATGATGATTGCCAACCCGACAAGGAACTGCCAGCTGAATGCGACTGACCAGCTGGGCTGCCGGATCGCGACTCTTGCTTCTGCTTTCTCGACCAAACATGACGAAGTGAGAGCGCGCCAAAAACCGTCGACGCAGTGTCAACGGCGAGATAGGAGTCTGACCCTTGGTCGTCATCTGCAGACTTCTTGAGAGCTGCGTTCGACCCTCGCTGTACCAAACGTGAGAGAACACTCGCTCTGTCATTGGCAGGGGAGCGTGGTTCCGGAGCTCGTCGTGGTGCTTCGAAGGCCCCGTTGTCGACAAGAGAGAGCCCGACACCTTGAGTGGAAGGCTGGCCGGGTGCCCCAGGACGTAATTCTGGTGACGACCCAGATCGGTGCAGAGTAGCTTGTGCGGGTCGTTCTCGAATGAGGCTAGATTCCTTCCTACCGTGACCAGGGGCTGGGTGAGGACGTGACTCAGAGGGTCGAGGGCTTGCATTGGACGAGACCGCTTCTCCCAGAGAATCATCGCGAGAGGGAAGAGCAGGAGTATTTCCCATTTCAGGGGACGAGATCCTGGGTTCATCTTTGTCATATCTGCTGAAAGGCTCCCTGGTTGGCGGGACGACGCGGCTTCCACTTTTTGGCGAAGACGGATGGTCCAGATCAAAGAAAAGTGGGGAACGAGGGACGTCCGGATGACGATATGCCCGGTCTCTCAATGTCCGGATTCTGTGAGAGGATGACCTTGATAATGTAGACGTCACGGATGCCGAGCGGTGTAGCAGATCCTGGGTAGGTGGGCCAGACGCCGTAAGATCCTGTAGCGTCATCGCTCGCTGCCGCTGGAATACTGGGCCGCCTTCGTGAGGAGAAAGGAACTCGCGTGAGGAGCTAGAATCGAGGGCTATACGCAAACTGGGCTTGCGAGGTCGACTATCTCGAGTTCGCTTGGCCTCCACGCGCTTGGTGTAGTGTGAGTCCTCAGGTCGCCTGTTGTCAGGCTCAGGTATGCACTGACTATACGCCAGTTCCGTAAACTCAGCCAGCGAGCTATTCCCGCTGTCATATCGACGACGAACTTCCTCGCCTTCAATCATCTCCGCGCCGACGGTTGTAAGGACTGGTTTTGTTTGGTGGTATGCACGACGGCCTTCAGGATCGCCATGTGGTAGGCCATCGTGACGAACCCACGGTTGCAAATAACTTTCGCTTGAAGGGAGAGGGCGCACATTTTGGGAGCGGCCAGATACGAGTTCAGCGTCACTCTGTGTCCTCCGAGAGCGAAGGTGGTTCACCGGAGGCAGCTTTACAGTCAATAGGTCCCCACGGTCGTCCCTGACTTGCATTGGACTGCGCTGCCGAGAAAGGTCTGCAGCTGAACCTTCTGGCACTGATGCAAGACGTTTATGACGCGACAAGAAGAGCGGAATGTCGCTGTCCGAGGACGACAGCTCGTTACTTGATGATCCAGGCCGATCGACGTCACCGCGGAGGTCGAGGAAATCGGGAAGGAAATCCTGCACTTCCTCAATGCAAATAGAGGCAGTACCCGGTCGATTCGAAGGGTCAGTCGATTGCGGACGTGAGTCTGTGTGAAATTCAGGACGTGATGCAGGCCGAGGACCATAAGGAGATATATCCGATCGAATTTGAGACGCAGGAGAAGATGAGCGTGTGTACAGGTCGAGGAGTGCATCCTCATCACAAGAGACTCGCTCTCTCTCGGCGCGAATGAAGCTGAGTGCGCGTAAGAGGTCCGACTTCGTGGTCCTACCATCTAGTGGTTCCAAGGTTGAAAATACCGAGGTTGCATCAGGATGGAGGGAATCGTAAACGGGTTGACTAGCACCACTTGAGGTTTTCTCTGGCACATGGAGACCAAATTGGCGATCAGACGAAAAAGAGTTTCGATTTTCGCCAAAACCGGGAAGCTGGTCTGAATCGGGGGAGGCAGCAAGATTGCGTTTCTCGGTAAGGACGGCTTCTTTGCGCCGAGCGAGAAATTCTCGGAAAGCCAAAAGTTCATCCGAAGACATGAAGGAGTGACCACGTGACAGCAGGGTATCAGACAAATGCGAGGACACATCCCCCAAATCGTGGGAAGTCCCTGCGACATGATGCACAAACCTGCGCGCTAGTCGTTCAGAAGCGGGCGAAGGGTGTGATGGAAGTGGAGGAGTGGGGGATAGAGCGACACGACTGGATTGACGTGAGGTGTGCTGAGACGTGGGTGACGCGCGCTCCGAAAGTTCGCTGGCAGCTCGGCGAAGAGGTGGGTGGTACTGAAGCACCGAATTCAGGGATTCTGATGCCAGTGACGATGTGGAATATGCTGCGCGATGCAAGCTACCGGGGGCACTATGCGACTCGGAAGGCTCCCGCGACAGCAGCGGCACGGATCCGGACCTACTGAGAGGACCAGGCAGCGGCGTTTGCATTGAAGGCGTGAGAGGAGACGGGCTACTTTTCCCATTCGTAAGAAACTTCTATCCCCGACGCCGTCACGAAAATATGCAAACTAACCTGCTGCTGTTGCTGAGACTCGGAGTTACGGGGGAGGAGAGCTGATGGTATTCATCGTGCTGACGCCGCGGGTAGGCAATCTTGAACGTGTGGACGCTGGTAGTGGGGTCGTAGTGTTCCATCACCAACCCTGGGTGGCTGCAATTGGAAATAAGGAGAACAGAACAGTTGTCAAACCCAAATCCCGAAAGCGTATAGGTGGAATACACACGAGCGCAAGATTCGAGAGGCTTGAAGACAGGCATCAGTTGCATCGCTCTCTGCCTCTAATGGCAGCACCTCGAGCACCATCTCCGGGTTATTGTCGATTATGGGGGAGACGGTGACAGGAATGTGTTTGCTGGACATGTGGTCCTCAGGTAGGTCGATAATTAGTGGGAGCATCTCCGCATTGAGGGAAATTTCGCTGGGAACGTGAGGAAAATCGTGCAGCTTTGTGAGTAAATCCTCCAGGATAGAGCTGTCAGACCTGTGTTGAACAAGAACAAAGTCAGACAAGAACGGCGCTACTGGCACGAATATTTTTTTTATCCCCAAGAAACACTCACCGGAAAGAATCCCGGGCTTTGACATGCTCACGGTCATCCATATCCCGGTTGCCATCCTCCAAATACGACATAGGTCCGTAAAAAAATATTCGCCGTTCGATGGAACAGAAGGGATTAGACGCTACTGTAAGGAGCGTCAACTTTTTGCAGCGATGGGCGCCGAAGCCGAAATTCCCTGTGAGGACAAGTGTTTTGAGAATTGATGCTAAGTGGTCAGGCACATTAAGGAGTTACCAGGCCAACGATTAGCGCGGGGGTGCGATGTCGCGCCGCGGAATCGCAAGGATGATGAGGAGATATACGAGAAATGTAGTGACTGTCGTCGAAGAGAGGGAGGGAATGTAGTCTATGCTTTCCCCCCACTCAGTGGGGTTGAAGGAAATAACAGCTTCCGGGGAAATGACGGTTACTGGGAACAATCATTACTAAATCCGCTAGAAGAGCCGAAGCTCGCTAAATCCCACCCTAAAATCGAGAGCTGGGAAAAACAAAAAAAAAAAAATAAGATCAATGAGACATAAGATTGGTCGTTACTCGAGTGTAAGTTGTGATGTGCCGTGAAGCGGATTCCGTCATTGTTAACCTCATTTGACTCATTTCTCATGTGATGCGTTTCCGCTTTTGGTAATCGGACGCGGCGGGTATCATTTCCATTGCCGACACTCCACGCTAGGTACATTTTATGCTGACTAATGCTCTAATAAGGCAACAGAGATCGGCAAGATCTCACTTATCAATCTGAGCCGTCACGCAGTCTGTCTCTGTCTCTGATAGCCACGGCGAAATCACCTCTTTCGGAATAAAAAGTTGTTCAACATCTATAACACCTTTGATCTCACGAGAAACCGGTAACACCTTAGGCGAGCGAACCCTTCAAGTTATAGGCTACTGAGCGCGATGAGACACAAGATAAGTCCGGCAGCTCACCATGGGATCCCAAGCGGGAAGGACGACCTTATCGCCACCTTCGAACACCGCTACAAGTTCCTTGGGTGCCAGTGCCTTGGGAACCACGACCTGGTACACAAATCTGTCGACAAATCCGGAGTTGGCCGAAGGTATGACATGGGAGAAAGTGAATGGACTTTACTCCTCAAACCACCGATCAGTCATCACATAGAAACCCTTATCTCCACTGTTCTCACCCCACGAATTCTCTACCTTGTAACGCAACGGCTTTCCGCTTTGGGAATCGAGGTGGACGCCAGAGATGACCATCGCATGGGTCATAGCAGACTCATTGGTTCGTAGACGGTCGGCTTTCGAAAGCGAGAGTGATATGTCGAAAGCATTCTTCAAAAGAAATCTACGATCACCATAACCGAGATAAGAGGAATGGAGGAGACACTCACCTCATACTCGAACAACTCCGTATCCATAATCCCAGAACTGCTTTCCGAAAACTGCCCGACATCGCAGCCAAAGAAGACAGCCTGACCAGCTTTCAGGGACTAGCACAAAGATGATCAGCGAACCAAGACATAAGTGGTCACAGATGAGGCAACGACGGTACGAGGCTTACCTTTACTACAGCATTCTTTAAGTTCTCGATTTCTGTGTTAACGTCTAGAAATTTGTGAGCGGAGACCGCAACGAATAGCTATCTGACGAATGACGAACAGAGGACAGGTCTTCCACCCCAGACATTACCAAGTTTATCCACTGTATAAAGCTTCGAGTAAGGATTACGTGGATCGTTGATAAGAGAGAACGAGTCGGGGGCTGGATAATACTTGTTGGAGAATGCCTAAACGGAGAAACAATGATTATTCCACTTCGAATTGAGAACACTTTCAACGAACCGCATAGAACTGCTTTGGAGTTCCCTCCCATCGCGAGGCTTTCCCGTTCTTGTCGTAGTAATCCCAAACGAATTTATCATCCGGTTGAGGAGGAACGCCCAGGGTCGCGGTCATCACGTTATAAACCTCGCCCAAAAGCTGTTCTTTCTTGGAACGAAGCGCGGCGACTATATCACCCTCGGGGAATTGCCCTGCGTTACGCATCGAGGAAGAGAGGTCACGTAAGATGAGGGCGTGCTCGCGGAGCTTGGTCTTGAGAAGCTTGTTCAAGGGCCCGGATAGCGATGAGTGAGTAGACTCGGGGTAAAGAGGTTGAGGGACTACGCCGTAGTTCTACAGCAGAATAGAGTATCTGTCGGTACAATCCTCCCAGTTGGCGAGATTCGTCACCTCGAGTAAGTTGACAACCATGTCCCACTGCCCACCGTCAGAGATAAGATCGCCTGCAAGGTGGTTGATAAGTCGATCCTCGAGTGGACGATCTGCTTCCTGAATCGACAGTTCGAGGTAGTAATTCGCCTTGTTCAGTTTATCCCAAAAGAACAGGTAGGACTGCAGGGTATTACTCAGTATCACCGGGGAAAGCAATAAAGACTACGGATGGCGTGCGTGCGTGCGTACCTGCGACAGCTGGAACTCCTTCAAGTTGAGCTTCTTCATGATCTCGTACCGGAGCACGTTGGTCGTCGCGAAGAGCCAGCAACGGCCGCTACTCTTCTGGTCTGTTATGGGACCCGTCTTGAAGTCGAGCTCGGTGTTGAAGACGTGCAAATCCGCGACGAATGCATCGCGGCGGGCCAAGGCGCTGTCCAGATTCGAATGCGAGAGGATCGTGCGCGCAAGTCGCGTCTTTGCGGAGGCCGCGGCCGCGGTCTCCCACTTGGAGACGTTCTTCAAAGACAGCGATCCGTCGGCGGAAACGGGGCCACCTGGAGGTCGGGGAACGGACGGGGGTAAAAGGACCTCGTTCCCTTTCTCGTCGACGATCTCCTGGTGGACACACTCTCTCTTGACGTGCTGAACCGGCTTCGACGGTGCAGAGCCCATGGCGTTATTGGGTGCTAGGTGATATAGATATGGATGGTGAGGTGGTGGTTCACTGTGGGGTGACTTGGGCACAGTTTGTGATCTAGAGAGCGAAGCGACAGAAAGGGCCAACGCACCTATTCTCGGGTTGCACTAGTGAGTAAGCCCATCACGGTATCGCGTCAGCAGGTGCTTCTTCCCAGACGCCGCGGCTTGAACTAAGTACCACCAGACGGCGTACATCGCAGCACTATAGCAGTCTCTGGCTCCTTAGAACAGCTCAGAGCTTCAAGTAAGGAGTTGAGCACGTGGGCACCTGGCCCTCAAATACACCGCGTACAAGATTACTTCCGAAATATGACCATGACCGTATGACCGCAATCCCCGCTGTCACAAGTCAAGGCACGGTTCAACTCCTTTGCACGTCATGTACATGTCTCTGCTGTAATCCTGTCATGAGGAATCCGAGTCGACTCCTGCACGGTACAACTATCCTCCTCGATCACGTTAACGCCGTTAAGTCGTCACTCAGTCAACTCACGGGTGTGCAAGAAGCATTCGTTTGGACGGAGGATGTATTTATTGTACACAAGACACCAGGTATGGGGCTCTATAGTTTGTACACCAACGGGCGAGAGTTCATGTTAAAGAGCATGCAAATATAAATGCATATTCCAAAAGTTACGGAATCACGTCATAAATGGACGTTAACTATCTAAGGACATATCGTATATCGTACGTATCGTCCAGTTGCGTTCGTTGAAGATCGCTACAACGACAGAGAGAAAAGACAGCAAGACAACATAACATCAACACAACAAGGAAACTTAAAGTCACCGGGGAAACTTTAGTACACTAACAAATGTCCATGAGTGACCTTAGTGGTCATCAGCGCCGGGCCTTCCCCATTTCACTTGCTTCCACACGCCGTCATACCAGGCCTCAACGCGACGTCCCGCTAAAACGGACATCGTCGAGGTGGCGGTGCCAATCATGCCGATGCCTGAAGACTGGATGACGGCATCAACGAGAAGCGGATACCTGCAAAAATTGTCAATTATTTGCCGAGGCAAGAGGCACAAGTGCATTACCATCCGCCATGCTTCATCGTGTCCTGTACAATGCTGCTGGTCGTGTACCACCCTTCAGCGCGGATCGAGTCCCACCAAGCAGGGTCCTGCTCATCGCTGAGCATGATAACGTGCGTTGGTGTGATGCCGTGTCGCTCGCGCACTTCTTCTTGAATCTCATTGATACGACGCTTAAATACTGGAATGGAGGGATAGCAGTCTTCCAGCGGTATATCATTGCAGTACCAATGGAAATCATTTCGGCGGGCGTGGATTGCAATGTACTAGAGCAGTGTTAGTGTGAGTTAGGAAAAGCGGTCACGTGCTCACAGGGGGGATAGGTTCATCATCGGAAACCTCAAAGATTATTCTCAAATAATTATCGGCGATGCTCTGAAGCTTCTTTGTCCAACGGAGATGCTTGAGGACGAACCTCCACGTAGGGCCGATGTCGAAGTTATATTCAAACGGCTGCCACCAAATTCATATGAAGGTGACGAATCGTGAATGGAAGTGGGGCCACGTACGGTTTGGGCACAGAGGTAATACAGATAATCAAAACATGCCACATGCTCTTCTGGCGGTAGTACAGCTCCATTAACCTTCGATGGTTGGGGTCCTTTCTTCATGGCTTCCTCCCTCTCGGGCGAATAGAGAAGCGTTGCGACGCTCCAAAAGCGAGCGTGAGGATCGTGTTCATATCCAGGAATAATTTGAATGGATGGCGGAGCCGCAGTAAAGGATATATCTAGGAATAGGGACCGATGAATTGCCAAAACGACCATACCAATCAATACGTGCTCACCAAGGCCATGAAGATCCAACGCGCCGGTGATACGCGGCTGTGGATCGCGGGTTTGGACAGCCTGCCAGATACTCCAACAGCCAATCTCTTCAACTTCTTTGTTGGTAAGATTTTTGACTTCGTGCCATTCAAGTACGGGAACGCCGATAGCTTTGCTTAAATATTCTACGTCAAACACATCGCCAAAGTTGATGTTGCCGGCATCATGCCGGCCCGCAATAGCATGAGAGGGGGTGAATGGGCCAATTATGGGTACACGGTCGGTCATTAGAGCAAGGTAAATGATGTTTCCCTAAGCATATTGAGTCCATCTGAGGACGAGTGAAGGAAAGAAACACTTACGTATGTTATGACATCGTTGGCTTTCATGTACGTGATAAGTAAAAAAACGAGGAAGAGAGGGGGGACGGTGCTCACTCCAACCAGAGGAAATCCAGGAAGTCAGATACTTGGTATCATTGCGGAGGTTATCTGTACAAAAATGAACGATATGCTAATGAATGGGAGGGGTGTCGTGACGTGGCATGAACATACCTCTGAAGCGATTCGTGGGGGGACCTAGAAGCGCCATCTTCTTTCTGTCCCATGATGGGGTTATTGGGGGATCACTGACTCTCCGTGGAGGCGAAAGCACATCTTGCCAGCCAAGGTCGGGAAATACAAGGGAAGGGAGAGGTAGGAAAAGATGACGGAGGAAGAACAGAGAGACCGCGGAAAGAACGGACCCTATGACAATTCGACGCCTGCGACGTGTGAGGTTAAGCCTGCAGGTGAGGTTGGGACGAAGGCCAAAATTGAGATCTTTCGAGAATGGGGAGAACACGATTGGATACTTACATGCTCATCGCAACGTGAAGTCAGGCTGTTGGTGAGTGGAAGGAAAGGAGAAGACGCACTGGCCTTTTGTAGACGCCGCCCATTCTGTGTGCGCAACGGCGCAATCCCACCACCTGTCATCGCGGTGCCTAGCTTAATCGTATCGGCGCAAATTGACATCTCATCTCTAGAGCACACCTGACTATTATTATTCCCATATGTTCGTAGGATGTCCGATCCCAACCAGACTCTAATTACCACAATACTCAAGATAATCGGCTGTTGTAGAAGCCACAGCTAAGGACTCCACCATCGGTGTTGTAACCCACGCCATCAAACAATGCTACTGCCAGCGCTGTCAATGCGATGAGCTCAGTTATCTCCATACGTGGTATAACCTACACCGCTTTACTCAAACGGTTTGGCAATGAGGCCGCGGTAAGACCAGAGTTGATTACAAACTCAGCCTCAGAATCAAAACAGTGCCAAGCATCACCACATTTTCATCACAACCTAGCAGACCGAACAGCAGACGGCTGTACACCAGTTATTATCTACCTGTCAGTCTTCAAAATTCTACAGGGTGTTGAGGTCAGGATTGTATCACGGGCTGGCAACCCGCCGCCACTCATGCATCTCATGCAGCTCCTAGGTACGAGTCCCCTATGTGCAGAAAGGCTGTAGTATATATACTGGGGCGAGTGCTGGAATAGGAGCGTCTTTCCCTCTCCCATTCATTCCCTCTGTTTGTTAAGAGGTTATCCCTGCCTAAATCACACCCTCAGCAAACCAATTCTCTGAACCACATTCGATGCCCCTTCCGAACCATTCAAACACCAACCACCAGAAAGGACACCGACACTCGGCTGAACACCACAACGAATTCGTCCACATGGCAGACGGCGACACACACGCCTACGAAGGAGCACCAGAGGACACCTCGGGTGCAGCCTACAGCGTAGGTCCCACCACTCCCCACCCGCGAAACCTGACTCACCCCCTGCCCGCGGTAAAAAACGCAGCAGGAGGAGTGAGCGGCGTGGGAAGAAAGGGGAAAGGGGACAACGGCGTAGATTGCGGTCACGGACATGGTCAAGGACTGAAACAGAAAGTCACAAAACGTGTAGTCGATTGTACAAAGAATGCGAATGACCCATACATCCAGTGCGATTGGATCACCGACAGCGCGGCGACCTCACACATCTGCACTGACCGGGCTGCATTTGGTGATTACGAAGAAATACCTGCTGCCAAGGCCACGCCGATCCTCGGTGTCGGAGGGAAGTCGGCACACGCTGTGGGGCGGGGCACGATCACACTCAAATCACACGTTCGCGGCCAATTGTACACCCTCATCCTTAAGAATGTACTACACATCCCTTCTAACAGAAACAACCTCCTATCATTAGGAAGATGGGCTCGCGCAGGAGGAACCTTCACAGGAGGCATGGGCATCACCCTTGCGATGAAAGATGGTCGCGCAGTGGCCACAGGCCCACTCACATCCAACAACCTGTATAAGATCACCTGCCATTACCAAAAACCTGCGCCCTCCTCCCCGCCCAGCGCTGCCTTCCAAGCCACAAAATCCGGCCTCACTTGGGAAACATGGCACAAATGCTTCGGCCACATCAGCTACGACAGTCTAGAAAAACTACACAGACTCAACCTGGTCGACGGCTTTGAAATAGACACGAATTCACCAAAACCGGACTGTGTCGCATGTGTCCAAGCGAAACAAACCGAGACACCCTATGGACCACCTGCCGCCCACAAGACCATCGTTGGAGAACTCACCCATATGGACTTGTGGGGAAAGTATGAGGTCGCTTCCATACACGGATCATACTATTACCTACTTCTCGTCGATGATGCCTCACGATACGTCACGGTACGATTCCTAAAACAGAAGTCCCAAGCCATACAATACATCAAAGAGTACTTCGCCTACCTTGCTGCCCAGGGGAGGAAGCCACTCGCGATGCGCACAGACCCAGAATTCCTAAACAACGAACTACAAGTCTGGTGCCGCGACAAAGGAATAGAGGCACAACCGACCGCCCCATACTCCCCTGCGCAAAACGGCGTTGCTAAGCGTATGAATCGGACGTTGGTCGAGTTAGCCCGTGCCATGTTAAGCGATGCAGGACTACCGGAATTTCTTTGGGAGAATGCTGTCGAACACGCCGCCTACCTGCGCAATAGATCCTACACCACCTCCATAAAAAATGCGACGCCTTACCAACTCTGGTTTGGAACGAAACCAACCGTGTCCCACCTACGAGAATTCGGGGCTCCCGTATGGATCCTGCTCCAAGGGCCCAACGCCCAACGGAACATGCTCCCTAAATCTCTGCGCCGTGCATATGTTGGATACGACGACGGATCGAGATCAGTCAAGTACTACACGGCTGAAGCTAGAAAGATACTACTCACGCGAAATTATCGCATGTTGGTCGCCCCAACCCCGACATCTGAACCCATTCTCATTAATCCTGTGTCCGACCACGTGCGCGAAGGGGAGTCAATGGCCCACGACCAAGGCACGCTACGGCCCGAACCCACAAATACTAGAAAACGCAAGCGTGAAGGGGTGACACTGGGGCTCCTTGAACCGCTACCACCACCAGGAGCAGTTTTCCCACAGCAAAAGCTGGGGCAAGGATGGGCAATGTCCCTCAATTAATGTTGGCCGCCATCACCAACTACACCTGTAAAACACCCGCCACACCAGGCGCACCTACACTACCCTACCATAATTCCATGTTCCTATGTACATCTCCAACACCATGATAGCTCAAGCTCCCATTCATGTATCCTGACCACCCAATAGAGACTCTTGACCACAAACGCTCCCTCTTGCCACTCTGCCCTCGCCCCACTCCGCATCCAGCCAAGCTCAACTGATCTGAATGCACTGAGCCAGTGCCACCTTGCCCACACCACACAAACAACAGCTACCCCTCAACGGAGCCCCAATGCTACCGTAAAGACTCCCTCCAAATGCCACCCCAACACAACGTGTCGACCTGCAAAACTCCGAAATGCCACCTCTATTGTTCTCCCTACATTTATGAACTCTTCGCGCTCTGGCCACCTGCCACATGGGAGACTCCCAAATGACTGCCCAGTTACCAGTGAGGTTTTTTAGTGGGTAGGAGAGTGCTGAACCTCCGCGCAGGAGGTACCAGCCCTGAGTCCCACACTGCCCCATACCAGGGGCGTGCGTAAACCAGCGTTTTCGTCCCTCACCCCCGGGCCTCGACCCGGCTTCAGCGCGCTGAATGGAGCCGATGTAATGTCTCCTGCTATTTGGCAACCATCCTAAGTAGATTCACTGACGCTGCACACGCAAATGGCGACGAACGGAAGTCAATAGCCGGATACGTCTTCCTTGCAGCGGGCAGAGCCATGATAACCTGGCGGTCGAAGGAACAATCCCTGCCGGCACTCTCGTCCACCGAGGCGGAATATGTGGCATTGCCGGAGGGCTCACGAGAGCCTGAGGCCCGCTGGTTGAGGTCACTACACGAAGAATTAGGCTTCCCCCAAATGTTGCCCACTTCCATCCGATGCGACAATGAATGCAGTGGCGATCGTGAGGAACAAACAGTATCATGCGAGAACCAAGTACATTGACATCAAACATCACACCATCCAAGACTGGGTGGAAAACAAAATCGTGACGGCTGACATTTGCCGTGGGGAAAACCAAACTGCCGATATTATGACAAAGGCGCTACCACGCGCAAAACACGGGCAACATGTTGCGGAGATGGGACTAGCGGCGGTTTGAAGGGGAGTGTTGAGGTCGGGATTGCGACACTACAGGTGATACGCAAGCACGGGCTGGCAACCCGCCGCCACTCATGCATCTCATCCAGCTCCTAGGTACGAGTCCCCTATGTGCAGAAAGGCTGTAGTATATATACTAGGGCGAGTGCTGGAATAGGAGCATATTTCCCTCTCCCATTCCCTCTGTTGCACAAGATGTACAGGTGTCCATTGTACCGTTTTTGTAAGCAAGCTATTACTAGAGTCAAGCGGTTGTATAGTTGCACGTCATAAAGGAATGTAAACTAGTTGAAGACGTATCGTACAATTCAGTCTACCTTGAAAACCCTTGCAGCCCATGAGAAAAAAGAATGAGTTATTATGTACGGAGGATCTACGAAAACTCTATGTTGCTCAGTGTCCTTAGTGGTCATCAGCGCCAGGCTTTCCCCACTTGACTTCCTTATACACCCCATTTTGCCAGTCCTCAACGCGACGTCCTGCCAGAATGGACATTGTAGACCCTGTGGTACCGATTACACCGACAGCAGAGGACTGAATGACGGCATCGACGAGCAGCGGATACCTGCGAGGTTGTTAATCACATGCCCAGACAGGTAGCGTAAATGAAATGGATCACCATCTACCATACTTGTCGGCGGCATCCTCTGCAACGTCGTTGGTCGTGAACCAGCCAGCATCCCGGATTGAGTCCCACCAGATAGGGTCCTGCTCATCACTAAGCATGACCACATGACGAGGTACGACGCCCAGTCGCTCGAGCACTTCTTCCTGAATCTCGCTGATACGACGCTGATAAACAGGAATGGAGGGAAAGCAATCTTCCCGTGGTATATCGCCACAGTACCCATCAAAGTCGTCTCGGCGGGCGTGAATTGCGATATACTAGAGGCATGTCAACGTAAGTCATCACAGCCAGGAATCCATCAAACCCGCTCACTGGAGGAATAGGTTGATAGTCACGGACACCGAACATAAACCTCAAGTAATCATCAGCGATGCCCTGAAGTCGCTCAGTCCATCGGAAATGTTTGACGACAAAGCGCCACGCAGGGCTGATCTCAGAGTTATATTCGAATGGCTGTCGCTATTTCAGGCGAGGATTCATATATGGAAGAAAATTCACGTACAGTTTCGGCACAGAGGTAATACAGATAGTCAAAACAGGCCATATGATCATCTGGCGGTAATACACTCCCAAAAACCTGCGATGGTTGGGGTTCTCTTTTCATGGCTTCCTCCTTGTTGGGCGAATAGAGAAGGGATGCAACACTCCAAAACCGAGCATGAGGATCATGTTCGTACCCGGGGATAATTTGGATTGATGGAGGAGCCGCGGTGAAGGATATATCTAGCCGTAACAGACGATCAGTTTCTGAAGTGCAGTATTAACACCTACTCACCAAGGCCTTGGAGTCCTAGCGCGTTACCGAAGCGGGGTTCAGGCTCACGGGTCTGCACGGCCTGCCAGATACTCCAACAACCGATATCTTCGACTTCATTGCTCGGAAGGTGCTTGACTTCGTGCCACTCGAGCACCGGCATGCCAATGGCTCTACTCAGATAATCTATGTCGAACACTTCGCTAAAATTAATGTCGCCGACATCATAGCGGCCGGCAATGGCATGGGAAGGAGTGAATGGACCGATGATGGGTACGCGCTCGGTCAACAAAGCGAGGTAAATGAGATTTCCCTAGACATGCTGAGACAATTGTTTTTAGTGGGTGAAGATATAAACTTACATATGTCATGACATTGTTGGCTAGGTATATGCTCGTGATAAGCGGACGAAAAAGAGAATGGGAGGACGCTTACTCCACCCAGCGGAGGTCCAGGATGTGATGTACTTTGTATCATTGCGAAGGTTATCTAAGTGCGAATCATTGAACGATATTACCACGGAAGGGAAGCGGCATGGCATACCTCTGAAGCGAGTTGTTGGGGGGCCAAGGAGAGCCGACCTTCTGTCCCAGGTAGGGATATCGTCCGTCGGCGGAAGTTCATCCAGCAGAAATTCATCTTGCAAGACGAGGTCGGGAGGTGCGGTAAATGGCAGGAAGGTGGAAAGATGGCGAATAAAAAGGAAGGAGAGGGCTGAAAGAACGGAACTTGCTGCTACCCGACGTGCACGACGTCCAGGACCAACAAGTCTAATGGGGGATGGACAGACGTCCCAAAGTTAGATCTTTTTCGAGGGTGCAAAAGGGCCACGGATCGCTTGAGTACAGTACTTACGCGGCGAGCATGTGAACAAAAACAAAAGACAGACGAGCGGAGCGACAGACGGGAAAAAAAGAGTGAGGGACCGTCCATGTCTCGCCGTTGGCATTTTTGAGAGTAGCGGGGCGAACACCGAGACCCAATCGGGACCTAGTTTCAAGATTCTCTGATTTGAATCGGGTGACATGCCTAAAATGATCGCAGGCGAGCGCGGCGGCGTGTCCACAAATGGTAAGAAGTATGGTAAGAAGTATATATTTTCGGTTACGAGAAGGGTAGCAGCGCTCTCTCAGTCTGCAATGAGCACGGTGTCCTCTCCCCGTCTGCACAGTCCTCTGTACCGTCCTGTCTTTTCAACTCACCTCGAGCCCACTATCCCTGGCTTTTTCAACCCTCTTTGATCTCCGAATATAAGCGCTCCTTATACGTGGCGTCGTTCCTAAGCTAATTAACGGCTGTCTCAGCATCATTAATTCTTCGTTGGTACCCGACTTTGGCTCATTCCCTCGCTTAGATAAACTGTAGCATAACTAAGGCCGTGGGCGCGACCCGAGATAAGCGGAATGATGTTCTCGCTCCACTTCTTCAACAAAGAAGAGAGAAGAACAAGAAAAATGTCGTTTCCTTCTTGCTAGTTCTCACACCTGTCGTACGCCCTTCTCTACGTCCTCTGAATACTCTGCCACATTCTTATTGTCTCCTTTCACTCCTACTCTCCTCGTTCACTATAGAGTGGCTACTTGTGGACTGCACAGACTTCCATGTGCCCCACAGGAGATCTGGCCTTAATTTCCCTGGGGAGAATCTGCTGGCTTCATTATGATGTCATGTCGAGCTAAAAGCTGATAAAGCAGCCAGTCCCCCGGTGTAGTTTGGTTCTTCTCTCCAAGGAAACGTGGAAGAACAAAAGGACTGGGAACTGTCACGAACATGCATGTCATTGATGGGAGTCTACTGTAGTACTGGAGAATCAGAATCTTAACGGAAATGACGCTGTGATGAGAACATCCAGCAAAAGATTAATCAGCTTACTATGATGCGAAGGGTTCTATATGAACTTAGGGATATATGATCCTGTGGCGAGGGTATCAGCGAGCAACACTGATCTATAGGCGTAAAGTGAAATTCGGTCCAATCATGTGCAACACTACCATTCCGTTTTTCGACATGATGTGTACCCTGATCGTGTGTATGAGTACATGTGACGACAAAGACATGCATCTGATGGCGCTTTGATGCGCATGTAGTCCAGTTCTGTGGTGCCTCCAGAACTGTCGATCGGCCTTGCCTTGTTAGGAGTTCAACAAATCCCAGAGGTCGCATGTAGCCCGAGGCAGTATTACGATTGTGGACCAGCCCCACACTGGCATTGCAGCCGATTGGACTCGAGATTGGCCGCGCTAAACCATAATCAAAGGCGCCGACCTGAAGGGGGATAGAGGGGCTTCCCTAAGAAGGACAACGCACAGGTACTGTATTTAGTAGGGCACTCGCAAGCCACAAATTTCTGGGCGTTTATTGTCGGACGGGTGACATTCGACAGCAGAGCTAGTACTAGTGGCCGATGCCGAGCTGAACTTTCGATGGCGGCATGTCCGAGTCCCTGGCGGAACGCCCGGAATTACAGTCACTATTACAGCAGGACAATATCCTGCCGATCAGCTTTCCCGTCCATCTATTTATTCCAGGCCATAATGCTCCGCATATCGCCCAGAGGGATCCCGTCCTCTGAAGTCGGGTAGGTAGTCCATGCGCAATGGCAAGAACGGGAAAAGGAAACGTCGGTTTCGCCGTTGGAAGGAGCAGAAACATGGGTCGGGTTACAACTACCGTACGGTAGTATGTCCTTCGCCGAGCGCAGGGCTCGAGAGTGCGGGTTCCCACACTGTTCCCACCAAGCGAGGTGGCGGTGTCAATTACGGTACAGGCCGGGGTCTTCAGTTGGTGGGCGTGTCAGTCGTGCGAAATACTTCAACTTAATCAACCCCCTGGCGGTCAGTCGCCTGAATTTAATTTATGAAAGAAAGCGACTTGACCCCAAACTGTGATAGTCTGGAACCCTACGCTGTGGTAGCGCTGTAGCTGCTATACTGCTACTATTTTCTGGGTCCCCTGCTTTGACACTTTTGTGACACGACGGGTGGCAGAGGGAGTGAGGGACATACGCCACTGATCTATATGAGACACTCGTTATCCCTGAACTATTATTTTGGCCTCAATGTTGTGATCAATATTCGGAGGCCGCTGAGCGTCCAACACATCGCGTCTTCGGTGTCGTAAAGTGTACTGTGCAAAAATTTTTGGGGCTCTGGCAAGGTTCGATATAGATCTGACGTAATAGAGCACCAAGGGCAGACATGAATACTGAACGTAGTACTGTAACTCCATCTATATACAGACTGTCTGTTCCCTTCTATTCCAATTAACAACTAACATCATAATCGTGTGGCTGAATGAGCCGGCGGCGGAGCATTTGGCTTGAAGCGCCATTCAAGTAGTGTGTGGCGTCCTGCATTCGCCCTTTGGGGGTTTGACTTTGCGCGGCATCAAGCTTCAAGCATACTACAGTACGTTAAGGAATACGCGAGCTTGAATTGTTGTAATGGTCTCTTCTTGCCCCGGGTGCAAATAGTTTTCAGCGCATTCTCTCGCGTAAATTGTTGTTTGGCTTGCCAAGTCTTGTCTCCAGCAGACATATCAGAGTCATTTAGTACCCAGCTCATTTTCCCATTAGAATGAACACGCTGATTGGGTGATAACCCACCTTCGCTTCGTGCTGCCATAGTGGTCAGAGAATATGAGCGTATATGAGCCATAGGGATGATGGATATCAATGACCTGTAACCATATAGACGAGCACCGAATCTTAAGGTGATTCCCCAGATGGTGCAACGTAATTCTGCCGAATTTCGTTTCTGCTTCTATAATATGAATGTATACTACAATCACAGTTCTTAAGCTTAATCAGAAGCGACGGTTACCTCTCGGTGCGTGGGTTTCGAGGATCGCAAGTTGCTTCCATCTATCTCCCTCCTCTCCCATTCCAGTACTAGTGCAGAACACGGTCCAACCGCTAGTCGTAGATTAGTGGAGGACAACGCTAGCGTGGCGGTAAGGGTGCGTCGTCCGGTGAACCAGAATTTGGGTCAGTCAACAATCGCACGTCGTGGCTCTGTTCAGATGCCCGACGCAGGCCTGCTCGCTCCGCCCCCGAACGTTTAGAACTTTGAAGCACGTCAACCACCTTCTTCTGGCGTGAAGCGGCTGTTTGATAAACAAATGCTCCGAGAGCCTGTGTACACATTCAACCCGATCTGCGCCCTGACAGTCGAATGGGAGTTACGCACCACGACAACAGAGCCAAGAATGATTCCATCTTTCCACCGATCATCCGTGGGCTCCAGCGGGTCCTCCCGGAGTCGCTGCTTCGCCCTCCAAAGGGCGTGCAGGTCGACCCGAGGCTGTGACGAGGCATCGGGAGAATCGGGGTCATGAATCCGGCGTCCGCGCAGCACGTCGTACGAAGTACTGATGGCGTGGAACCGCGCCTCCGAAATCTCAGGAGGATACGCACTTGCGATGGGCGAATCAGGGTGGTAGATCCTTACGAGTTCATAATCTGCGGCGTTAGAGGCAAACTGTGTCAACGTCGAAGGATCGAGGAACGGTTGATGGGATGATGCACACAACGCGACTTTACTTCTTGTTGGGATGCGCTTAGCGGGAGATGGAATATTTGATGCGGCGTAGGCTTCGAGTGGGAGGGGTAAGGGTACGGATTTGTACTGCTGTTAGCCGTGGAGGCACTGCGACCAGCGAGGCGAGATATCCGTATGCCATACTTGCGGCCGGCAGCACACAGGGACGCATGCATGCAGTGATTGTAGTCAAGGAAATTCAGACTGCCAGCTCGGAGTGAGCTGTTTGAGGTTGACACCGCGACTGGTGGGTCGCGAACCCAGCTAAATTTATCACGTGACAGAAAAATACCGATCTCGCAAGTTGTCACTTTCAATTCGTGTTCGTTGCGATAAGACACTGTATAGCGGCACTACCCGACTGTTACACATATTATAGAATTCTATTCTAAGATATTGCGAATAAAAGGTCCAAGCAGCTACGTTTAAGAGGCGCCCTCTCTAAAAACAAATGGTTAGACCTCGACTTCAGAGTCTAAGAATCAATCCTTGCTTACACTCGTTCAACTGACTTAGGAGGGCCAGGGTCCGCAGCGAGATTCGGGAACGGATACTGCTCGCACTGTGCACGTTGTTTTCGTGAGAAGTTAAAGGTGGCATGAGATTAACTACTCACAGATTTTTCGATCTGTTCAAGCGAACAACCAGCTGGCAGATGTGGCTTGCCGACGCGGGGCTTGGGTGGAGGGATGACGTCAGAGCAGTCGATCATATTGTCCATATTCTGGCCGAGCGTCGCGATCTCTTCCATATACTTCTGGAACGAGGACCTCATGTAGTCCTCGTCGTCGATGTTCTTCTGCCAATAGCAGGCCGTGCGAGAATCTACAAGTGGCAGAGGTCAATTATTTGCGACAAGCGAGATATTATAGATAGACAGACCTCTGGCGAGAAGATGGTCCGATTGGAGGCGCATTTCGCCTTTAAGCGCGTATGGGGCGGGTACTTCGCCCTTGTTGTCTCCAGTACTGCGCCACCCAGAGTGAGAAGGTAATAATGGAAAATGCCCACGAAAATACGTACCCGGGGTAGCTTTCTCCTACAAGCAGTGTCTCTACGAAGAATTGGCTGTCGAAGACGTCGGGTGTGGAATCGAGGGGTGAACCCGCAACGGACTCGTCGATCTTGTCCGCCGCAGCAATCGAGTGCCTAGGAGGTATCCATATCAAGCACGTTTCGGGGGTGCCAGTGCGAGTGCTACTTACGATGCAAGTAAAGCAACAACAGCCTGAGGCTCGAAGCCTGCATCCCCGAACCGACTAAGAATGGTTGTGACGTCATCTACATGTTGTTTCAGTTTACTGTGATATTCAGAGGATCAGAATAGGCTTACCGTCTGGCTCAGGGACAGTCTTATCAGCTGCAGGGCGCGTGGCCTTGGGACGGCCGAGCATGAACTTGAGCTGTGGTGCACCGGGGCAGTTGGTCAACCCCACAGCAGCCGCAAGCTGAATGCTAAAGAAGTTGGTCTGTAGTGAGAGCCTGGCATTTCTATGACAATCGACAATCATAAGACTCACAAGTCCCCCGGTGTCATGTTCCATTTCTCGATAAATGGTCTCTGTTTCTTGATAATGTCATCAATGCCACCATTGGCGTGATAGGCAGTTTCAGTCTCGGCGAAGGTGATAATAGAACCATCGGCTCCATCGCCACTGAATTGAAAACAGCGTCATTCTCAGAACCAACGGAAGAGGAAGGCAACGTACGCGTCCTTGTTACTCAAAGAAAATCCGATAGCGTCGTGAAAGGCGATGCGCAAGGCCGAGTGCGCGTCTTCGCCGCATTTGCCGCCTTCAAATAGGTTTTCTTGGATGTCCTTGACAACTGGGGGAAGACAACAGCATTTCGCATTGGTGACGACGCTCCCATCAGCGCAGGTAGTACGGGGGACGAGAGCAGCTGCAAGATGGGATGGTCGTTAACTTTGATGCCGTCTGAGCTATTAATATGACGTACCTTTCGTCAGAGCGGCCAGAGCGAAGAGGGCAGTAAAGCGTTTGAAAGGCATCCTAAATTGTTTAGAGCGGGCGTTGAACTTCTTGAAAGTAGAAGGCTTGTGGGCAGCGTGGAGAATAGATGCATATCTGCGCCTGCTTTTATGTGGTGACGAGACGTAGGCAAGCTGGGCATATCGAAAACGGGACGGCTCGGGCTGGGCTGCAAGGATTCCATACCAATACGAAAGCTGCCCATAGGAAGTCCAAACTGAGATTTGGTGGTATTGGAAATGCCTCTCATCGTACACAAGACCACAAAATGGTATCTGACCAGCATGTCGCCTCAGACAGGATTTGTAGATGCGTTCTTTTCATGCAAAAAGTGGAAAAGCCGGGCATGTGAAATTAGAGAATAGGCTGTTAGCAAACTGACCGTCGATATTCCTAGGCGCCTTCAGGTGGACACATTCTTAAGAAACCAGGCAACGAGCAAGTCAGAATGATGAGAAACAAGGAAGAGAACTGAGTGAGATTTGTAGAAGATTCTGTGGAGAGTTGCGAGGCCGGAGGGGATGTTGCTCAAGTAGAGAAAGCCGTCAACCATTAGACGTACAGAGCTCAGCCCTGAGTTTGAGACCATGCTTAGTGCGTTTGGCACCCTCAAGAAACTTTTGGTGCATGGAGCGGAGGTACTGTCACGGTCGTGGTTGGAGTTGACTGGCGGACAGTGATTACGTCATGGTGATTCTCCTCCTCGCGCAGGCTTGCGGCCTGTCAGATAGGACCATCATAAGTACTGTCTATTACTATGAGAGTGTAAATGCGCTTTGGTCTAGCGGTGTGAAACAATCTTATTAACAGGTTGGACATCAACTCTAAAGTTTCAATCTAGCAGAGTAGGAACAAAGTCTAGCAGGGATCGCTCTGCCCAGGTTTGCCAAAGAGAATATCTACTGGTATAAGTTTACACGCGCTCGGAAAGGCACAGTCTACATCTTCTATGTCTGCTAGGCTGCATCGACGATGTATAAGAGCATCTTGCGTATCCATAAATACCTTTAGACTTCGATTCCCTCGAGGTTTGTACCCTTCAGTCACGTCAACAATACGCGTAAGAGGTGAAGAACGCTCCTGCTTACCAGCTTTGGCAGACGCAAGTACACGTCAGTACCTTGGAGGGAAATGCGGTCAGCGTGATATGTGATATATATCAAGTCAATACGCCGAATGATCTTACCCCATCCGTCCAAAGACACGAGCTCCAAGGAACCACCAAAATACCTGAAGAGGTCGGATTTACTTTCGTCGACATTATGCTTAGGCACTTCCATACCTCGCAAATATGTTACTCATCGCGAGGCCAATACCAAGTCTGGGATGGCGGCCCACACCAGACTTCAGTTCAGGATCATTTTTCAGAGGAGTCCCATCTTCGCTTTGGCGCCACTCATCCTTCCATCGACTGACTAGTTCATCCACGGTTGCACGCATTCCAATGGGGCTTGCGCTAGCCGTTCTGAGGGGACTCAAGTTATCCTGCTCCAGTCGTGATGCGTTGCGAACGTGAGAGAATGAGAATAGGTCGGATGGAGAGCGGATTTGAGGATTCAAGAGGCCGCCGCCTAGTTCGTAGATGAGCCAACGGTGAAATGGACGTGCTAAGGGCTGTACCCTGATCCGAGATCCGTATCCCTATACTTTCATGCGCTGTAACTAGGGTGACCAGAATGGCAGGAAGGTCCAATTTCCGGCTGTGATTGGTGATAGTAGCTTGCATGGCCTGGAGAATGTAAGACCAGTGCGACTTTTGTACTGCAAACAGAGAGCGCACATTCTTCAACAACTCGAAGAGAATGTATCTGTTCCCGAAATCAGTGATGCGTCAGGTTTGGCGAAAGCAAGGCTGACTCTAAATGTTCCCGAATATAAGCAAATTGTGTACCAATGTGTCCCTCAATAGTTATTTCTGGCCATCGAGTCGTGTAGTTATCAGATCCCGAGCCGTCCGAGTCATGGGTTAGTTGGCGTAACAGGGTGGTACATCTTCGCACACTCTTCTCCACGTTTAACCCAGTGTAGATAATGCCAACGTGGCTTTCCTCCTTACTTGGTGCATGATTCGTGCCAACCACCGAATCTGACAGGGCAATGTGGTGCTCCGCAAGGACCCGCCGTGAAATCCGGGATACTAGCATACGCCTCATGAATGCGTCAAGCTTGTCCGGAGAGAGATGAGGAGAAGATAACGAAAGACCAAGAGACAGATTTGGGATAACAACGGCACTGCGAAGACGTAGGAGGTGATCGGGCGATGAGGAATCATGTACAGTACTCACTGTTCGTCCAGAAGGCCTCTTAAGAAGGAGCAGAAACGTTCATTGTCTTCTAATGTCTCGATTGGGGGAAACCTACGAAACCTAAGGCATGTGGGTTCCAACGTCCATGTTTCTCCGTAGAAAACAAATGAGCATACTTCTCAAACGCGGACCAGTACAGCTGCCAGTGAAGGGCAGTGTATTGTCAGTCAGTTAGCTGATTGCGCACGGACGTATCTTACCTCATACACTTTCGCAACACCTTCTTGCATGACCACAACATATGGAAGAGCCTGCAAATCCCGTATTCTGTGTGCTAAGCGCACCGGGAGCTCCGTGCGGACATAATTTGCGCTCTGAAAGGACGTTTGATGGGGAAGAGTCAGGACCAACAACGACAGACCTTAATAAGACGCTCCTCATTCATAAATCGACCATAAAATACCTAAAGGGGCATGACGTCTCACATCTTGCTCTATTCTTAAAATGAAGCATGTACCAGTTGTCGCAAACTCAGCCTGTGGGCCTCTCTCGCAGCATACAGTTCCAGTTGCCGGTTTTGATAAAAATGCGGGTTTGTAGATAGGAATCTTGCTCGAGAGAGAGCTGAAAATTGCAATACGGAGCGCCTGGGAGCAGGGATCATATCAAGGTGATGTAAACCCCATTGACACCTTCGCTGGCGTCGCGCTCGGGAGATACAACGCCTTACATAAGGTTCGCTATATGTCGCTTTTGGCAGCCCGATTTGGTCTAAAATCCAACATTAATCCTCTGCGAGAGCAACAAAGTCATTTCAAAGTGAGCCCAAGTAGTCACGTAGCACTCGCTCGCGTGCGTTGACTCCAAAGTCCTCATGCACTCCTCATGTAGCCCCACACTGGCCAACCACTCCCCGGAAGCACGGCCCGGCCTGTTTGTACAGCTGGATTCCCTTTAATGAACAAACCCTCGCCCAGGGCGAACCCCGTCTTTCCTCTGGTCGCGCGTTGTCGCATACGCTCTACTCCCGGACACATTAATCGTTCAATCATCTGAAAACGGTTTGTCAATCACGTCCAAGTCATCTAATCCCGGTAACTGACAATCCAGGCTCATCAAGTTCACCCGACTCCTTGAACTGAGGATGGATTCCGGCCCCTCAAACTACGACTACACAGAGGGAGCTTCTGCAATCGACATATCCGAGGCCGTTTCCAACTCCCGTCACTCCCGCCGCGATTCCCAGTACAGTTTGTCGTACGATGACCAGCAGGGAACAATGTTCGACGGGCCAGGGCACACCGTTGTCCCGAGTAGTGTCTCAAGGATGAGCATTGACCGCCCACGTAGCCGTCGGCGGAGCGAAGATAGCCAGGCAACTCGACCGTTTGCCGCACATCGAAGGAGCACTGACATGTCCAGTTCCTGGTCTCGGATGCCCGATGACTCGGCATTGGAGGAGGATATCAGCGAGAGAATGCCGCTGCGCCGAGGAAGGAGATCACCATCGCCACGCAGGTCGGGCATGTTTGGCGGCATTGCTAACCTCTTTGGACGGGACACAGGCGGGGATGGCGCATCGTCGTATCGCACTCGGAGGACATCCATTTCTGAACATTCACGAACGTCTTCGTCTCGACTATGGCGGCGCCGGCGGCGCTCCGATGCGGGGTCAATTGCAGGCAGTGAGGTATCAAGCGAAGGTGACGATCGGTGGGGTTACTCTTCTGGAGAGGAGGACGAGCCGTCAGACGTGGAGGACATCGCACGCGACAAGTCTCCTGTGATAAGTGAACGGTCATTCAGTTCATATCCTCCGTCTCCCACGCCTTCAGCATCGTTACCTTTGCTAGGCGGAGATCAGTTTTTCGCCAACGAGACACGTATCGATATCGATTTCGAGCCCTTGGACCCTCCACCACCCGGACCCCCAAGCAGGCAAACAATCCTTCTCGCTGACGAAGATGCTACTTTGCGAGTTGTTGGTTATGAAGTCCCAAGATGGCAAGCCTGGGCCTGGCGGTTGGGCTGCGTCCTTACCCTGGGCATCCTGGGACTGCTTGGACACTGGTTCCCCAGGCTTTGGCTGCACTGGGTGGCAAGAGAGAAGGCCTTTAAGGAGTTATCTAGTGGCTTTATTGTGATAGAGGTGCGTTACATGGCCGCCTTGAAGACGGACGATATATAACGCGTCGTTAGACTAATTTCGGGGATATTTTGTTTTTCCCTGTGCGGCGAATACCGTATCCATATCGTGCATCGACCGTGTTTCCCAATCGCTCGATGCCAACAAAGACGAATGGTAACGGATCCTCGTCCATCAACTCGGAAGATTTTTTGCTCGAGTACCTACTCGTAGTTGACTATCGCTATGCCAGATTTGCTCTTGATCCCACCAGTGGGTTATTCACTGCAGTAAAGTGCGTCCGAGGGTCATTGAGTTGGCCGGCCTTGCTGCTAACACTACATAAACAGGGATTGGCGAGACCAAGGTTGGACAGGTGTGGGGTCTGTAAAGAACGGATTGGGGGGTTCTCTTCGGCAGCAAAGGTTAACTTTGTTCGGGCCCAATGTTATCGACATCCAAGCAAAGTCAATAATATCCCTCTTAGTGGACGAGGTGAGCTCGTGCCCTGCGCGACTCAAGATCTCATACTAACCTCGACACAGGTCATCCATCCTTTCTACATCTTCCAGATTGCCAGCATTATACTATGGTCATTGGACGACTATTACTATTATGCTTTTTGCATCGCGTTGATCTCAGGTGTGAGCATCACGACCACGCTTATCGACACTAGAAAGGCAAGACAGTTCCGACAACCGGGATCATTAGCTTGCTCACCACGCGCATACAGACTATCGCTCGAATGCGCGAATTATCCCGTTTTACATGTACCGTGAGCGTCTTTATTGACGGGATCTGTAAGTCATAGCCCCGCTGTTGGTAGCATAGGCCTAACTCAATTCAGGGCTCGAACGGAATTCCTCCGAGCTTGTCTTGGGTGATATCATCAATCTAACTGAGCCTCCTCTATCTATCATTCCGGCCGACTTAGTTCTACTGTCTGGTGATGCCATCGTAAATGAGTCGATGCTAACCGGTGAATCGGTTCCAGTTAGTAAGATTCCAGCCAAAGACGAAGACCTTGCTCGCTGGCGTGAGACCACCGACGTTCAGGGCGACATGGCCAAAAGCTTCCTTTACGCGGGTACCAAAGTCGTTCGTATCCGAAAGTCTGTCGGACCAGTAGAGAGCCCCTTTGATAGGCCTGCGTTAGGGCTCGTCGCCCGCACTGGTCCGTGAGATTTACTTTAAAGCAAGGAGCAGGAAACTTGACTGTTTGTAGGGTTCACGACAACGAAAGGCGCCCTCGTGCGCTCCATGCTCTTCCCGAAGCCAATCGGTTTCAAGTTCTATCGCGACTCAATCCGATTTATCATGGTCCTTTCTGGAATTGCGGGGCTTGGTTTCTGCGTTAGCGCTGTGCAATTTATTAAGCTTGGAGTATGTACCTTTATTTACCGTTCGCATCGTGGCATTTAACTCGAGCCCGCAGATCCCATGGCACACAATCCTTATCCGTGCGCTTGACCTTATCACTGTCGTCGTCCCGCCAGCACTCCCTGCAACGCTTTCCATCGGCACGAGCTTTGCGCTGAGCCGTCTTCGGCGATCGGGCATCTTCTGCATTTCACCTAACAGGATAAATGTGGCGGGCAAGATCAATGTTTGCTGTTTTGACAAGACAGGAACGTTAACCGAAGATGGTCTCGACATTCTCGGCGTTCGCGCGCTCGACCGCCGCAGCGACGACCGTTTTGGCGAACTCATCGACAACGTGTATGACCTACCTGGGGCCGTGGGCCGTGAAAAGGCTACCTTTCTTTATGCGCTTGCGACGTGCCACCAACTCAAGGTCGTCAATGAGGAGGTCATTGGGGACCCGTTAGATGTCAAGATGTTCCAGTTTACAAAGTGGCTGATTGAAGAGGGTCACGTCGCTGGCACGGGAAGGATTCGTGACCGCCGGGCTGGCGAGCGCGAGGCACGGCCTGCGGCGCTCGTCCAAACAATCGTCCGGCCGCCAGGGAGTGCGCAGTTCAGAATCGAAGATGCCCTGAAGAGCGGTGCGAAGGTCGACCTTTTCCCCTCTCACGGCGTATCTCTTTTTGGAAGTTAAAGGCTTACCCGGTTATTTGTCCCTTTTGCAGCATGCTCATTTCCTTGAGTTTGGTGTTATTCGCACGTTCGAGTTCGTCTCGCAGCTTCGTCGGATGAGTGTCATTGTCAAGCGCTTGCGAAGCACGAGCATGGAGATTTACGTGAAGGGGGCCCCAGAAGTCATGGCTGATATATGCGAGTTGGATTCATGTGCGCATCTTTTTCATGCAGCGGAAATGAGGCTGAACTTGCTGTGGCAACCAGTTCCGGATGACTATGATGACCTTCTTTCATACTACACCAAGCGCGGCTATCGTGTAATCGCAATGGCAGGGAAGAGTATCGAGGGGTTGTCATGGCTTAAGGCGCAGAGGATGAAGCGGTTAGTTGCTCCGTCTTCATGAGTAGAACCCGGACTCACAACGATGGCGTAGTGAGCAGGCAGAGTCCGGCCTTCGTTTCCTGGGCTTGATCATCTTCGAAAACAAACTGAAGCCAGGAACAGCTCCGGCAATTCAGGCCCTGCGATCCGCTCATCTCGCATGTAGGATGATTACAGGAGATAACCCTCTTACTGCGGTCAGCGTTGCGCAGGAGTGTAACCTTCTTAGCCAAACGGCACACGTATTCATGCCGACATTTATCCAAGGTAAGTGATGATGGAACAGTTGCCTGATCCACATCGTCTTATTGACTTTGTCCATGGAGCAGGGAACGGCGTGACAACGCCAGCAAAACTCTTGTGGTCATGCATGGATGACCCGGCATGGAGATTAGACGATTATAGCCTGAAGCCGTTTACTCCGCCATCGCACCATCCTGATGCCGATATGGTTGATCACCAGGACTATGCTCTCGTCGTTACTGGTGATGTCTTCCGCTGGATGATCAACAACGCACCACTCGAGACTCTACAACGCGTACGCATGCCTTGTACCTCGCTTTGAGCTTCTCTAACCCGCCCTGCATAGATGCTCGCACGGTGCCAGGTTTTTGCGCGAATGTCCCCAGACGAAAAGAACGAGGTTGTTGAACGATTGCAGGCGATTGGATATACCGTCCTCATGTGTGGTGACGGTGCGAACGACTGCGCCGCACTTAAAGCGGCAGACGTAGGATTATCATTGTCCGAGGCTGAGGCATCCGTCGCTGCACCATTCACGAGCAAAACTCCTGACATTGGGTGTGTGCTCGAAGTAATCAAGGAAGGCCGTGCGGCTCTTGTGACGAGCTTCAGCTGCTTCAAGTACATGTGGGTCAACTTACAAATTTTGTAATGGTCCAGTTGAATGATGATCGTTACGTACGAATAGGGCTCTCTACTCACTCATCCAGTTCACGACCATCACCCTTCTATATTCATTCGCCTCATCCCTAGGAGACTTCCAGGTAAGCATATTGTGGCTATCGCCAAGGAGGTACTAAGCGTGTTGGCAGTTCTTGTACATCGATCTATTTGTCATAATTCCTATTGCTGTTAGCAGTGAGTATCTCGAACTTCTTAAAGACGATTCGATACTGACGAATATCGATGTAGTGGGTCGCACGCTCCCTTACCCCGTGATACACCCTAGAAGACCAACTGCGAGCCTTGTGTCGAGGAATGTCCTCGCGAGCATCATAGGACAGATCGTTATTACAAGCGCTGCACAATTCTGGGCGTTTATCTGGGTGCGGGATCAACCTTGGTACGTGTGTCCACATGGTGGCAAGAGAGCCAAGACGGTGACCATTTCCAAGGTATTCTCCAATGATTCCCGACGTTGGCTCGGACAACGACCACTTGCAAGCCGCCAATTATGAAAACACCGTTCTATTTTTACTCTCCTGCTTCCAGTATATCCTGGTAGCTGGCGTCTTTAGCATCGGACCGCCCTACCGCAAGCCAATGTGGACAAATGGTACGCGTGGGACGATGTCGTTAGCATGGCAGTTACTGAGAGTGATTTCCAGGGTTGCTCATGCTGTCCCTGGTTACTCTGTCATTGTTTAATGTCTCAGTCTTACTGGCGCCGACAAAGTTCATATCCGCGTTGCTGGAATTGGTGCCCATACCACTGTCAGCCCGATTGATACTGCTGTGGGCGGCCATCATCAATGTGGCTGTATCAGTTGGGTTTGAGAGATGGGTTGCACAAGTAGTCGCAGACGTGATAGGAATGTTTGTGTCCCATCATGAGAGCCGACGGCGGGTAAAGGATAACAGGGGATATAGGGCGATAGATAGAGAGTAGAGCGCAGCAGTATGTGGATAATATAAAACGGATGAAGAGTGTTGTCGTTGACGACGGACCGGTCTGAGCGGCTCGCGACAGCCGTGAGTTGTTGTGGCTGTGCTCTGATTGTTCGTGCCCAGACAGACGTCGACCACAACAACTGTTGTCCCGTGGGCCCTTTGTTTTTGTTTCCCTCTCCCTTTCTCTTTCTCCCTTGCTTCCGCTTTTCTTTTCTTTATTGTTGCTCTGTGGGCAACTTTTCCTCCACTGTCATTCTTTACTTCATCCTTCTACGACGCACTAAGCCAGAGGCCGTCGTCTCATTGACTGGAGCAGGCCCTCCAAACTTCTCCGTAGCTTTCTCACCCCCACGACTTCTAACCTTTCCATCTTTCGACGTACTAACCCTATGCGCCGCCGATTACATCGTCTGGCGTTTTCCCTCGCACTCGTCCTGCTCTTTCTATGTCAGGCCTCGGCATCACCGAAACCTCTTGGACCCACGACGGAGACATTCTACCGTCGGCAGGCGGCGGGAAGCTCTTTCACAGAGCCGGTAGTCATGCAGACGGTGCAGACGATTAACACGTACGCATTGTACTTGGTCTTTGCTGGGCAGTTTGAACTAATCTTCGTTCTCGTCGCAGCTCCGCGGGGCCCGTCACCCAGGAATGCAGGATTACGTTCACGCCGGTTACTGGGCCGAGAGGTGAACCTTTGGTGCAAGTGGTGCGAGAATGCGTTGTAGTCGAGGGTACGGCTCCCCCGTCTACCAGTTCCTCGTCATGTTCATTGACCTCACTTCTTCACAATCAGTGACTTCTACCTCTTTGGCAACCACCTCGAGTACTAGTACTTCGACAACCACCACGACCACGACGTCTTCTACCCAAAGCACTACTACCACCACTTCAGCGTCGTCCTCGACATCTCCTGCTATAGTGAGTACCCGGTGCTAGTTTGTTATTTTTGCTATAGTAACGGCTGTCAAAGGTCTTCACCTCAGTCTCCATCTCCCCGACGCCTGCCTCTTCTTCCTCCCCACCTCCATCGACGTCCACGAGTTCTACCACCTCTCCATCACCGCCTCCAACAACGCTTCCCACGGCAGCTTCGACGACTAGTAATGGATCGTCCGGGGTCACGGCCGCGGATAGTGCTTCTGCTTCAGCATCGACTAGTGCCCAGGCAGCTTTCCAGATTCCGGGAAAGAAGATCTCGGTACTCCCAATCGGTCTCGGTATCTTTGCAGGAATATCAGTCATTGCATTAATTGTTGTTGGGCTGGTCACGTATGAACGGACAAAGTACCGCAAGGTGCGCTGCACACGGTTTTCACTCATCCGTGTCGCGCTGACATGAACATTTACAGATATTCAGACAACGCAAACTGGCAGAACAGGGCGAAAGGATGGGCTACAGCGGATTGCCGTAGTTACCGGGCTACGGTAGTGTATTGATCTGCATTCACCCCCTACTTTGGGTGGACGACTTGCTGTCCTTGTCCTTTCTATGTGTGTGACAACTCACTGTGTGTTCTATCCTCGTGCTCGTGATACAATTGTCTTCGCCCCTGTTCAATCTGTTCCATACCCATTCCCCACATCCATCTCCCCCTCTGAACCGGCGCGGCGGCGTCATTATTCTTATTCACCACACCTAAAGTCGTGGCAATTGAGTTCCCCATTTGCTTCATGTTCCCATTCATATAAAAGGCCAGGTACTGTTTTTGTATATTACTCTCGTAATGTTTTCGGGAAATGGGTTTATTAGCTGGATACTGCGCACGATTTTGTTCCCCCATTTACGACCGCCCGGGTTAAAGTGTAGGCAGAGTATACACATCATTGATGTATGATGTTGTCGCAACGTCTAAAATCACGGCCGGATCAGGCTCCTCTTTGACATTAGAGGGGCCCGAAAGGTGCAAAGGCTAGGACTGGTCCACCTGATCTCTATGATCGATGAGCGTGGCAGAGGACATAACGTGTGTTAGCGTTCTGATCATGCGCGCTCATTTCTCATCCCTACTAGAGGATTGCAATATCCCGTTTCACACACGAGATGCGCGAACGCACGCAAACAGGGCGCACCCAGGCCGCGTGGCGTGTGCTTCTCAAAAGTAGGTGTCAGTCGTGCGAGGCCACGAGCCCGAGCATTTATGGCATCAGTTCCCTCTAAGATGTACCGAACCCTGCTGAACACTCCCGGCCACGCGGCTGCCTCGCTGCGGAACGACCGGGGACAAGTGGGGAAAACGTGAGTGGCGCGCGTGGTGCACGCACGCCCGAACGCAGGGGGACAATTCGGATTTTTCGTTTATACGTACAAAACTCGTCAGTCGAGTCGGCTCGCGAATCCGGACGAGAGGATAGATAAATAGTGGTGACCCCATGGGGGACCCGACCGTGAGGCCCGCGTTTTCGAGCAGAGCTCAACTCCGCACATATCTCACTATCTATCTATCTCTTCATTCTTCATCCTCATTACCGTGCCCCGCCCCCCCCGCTCCACCATGTCCTACCGCGGTAAAACCATTCGCTCGCCCCCACAGTCGCCGCGCTCGTACGTCGTGAACATCGACGCGGGTACTTTCGCGAACGTCGAAATCGTCGTCGGGGGTTACCGCCGAGAGGGTGTCCGGACGCCCTCTCGCACCGCTACCGTAAAGGCCCACAGCCACGTCTACGGTACGCCCCCCGTCTTCGGCGTGAACCCCTGCTTTGTCCGCGACGGTCTAATCCCATCCTCTCTCCTCCCCACTCTCCATCCCCGCACGAAAACCCGGCGTCGACAACATACGCATACAGACACTACTATCCCATCAATATCGATAAAACGCACACCACTCTCTCCATTGCAGTCGCGCTCATCGCCGGCACCGGTACCAGTGTCGGTATCGGTGTCAACTACGTACTCCTCATCTGATGGCGCTCGAAGCAAACGCACAGCTCATGAGAGAGAGCACGCAGCGGCACAACGCCGAATAGCTGAAGAACGCGCACGAGAGCAACTCCAGCGCCGGCGCGAGGCGGCTAGACTTGCCGAAGCGCGTCGGGCGGCGGCGGTGGCGGCCGAGGAAGAAGCCCGACGGTGGCGCGTGGAGCAGCGCCAACAAAGAGAACGACAAAAGCAGCAACGACAGCAACAGGCGCTGCGCGAAGAGCGGCGGCGACAAGAGCGCGCCATGCGCGCGCGGGAGATCGCGAGCGCGTGGCGCTCGTACGAAGCACGGTGGGGATTGCTAAGCCAGCGACAGCCGGAGCTCGGCCTTCTGAGCGCGCTGACGTTCGAGCGGATACCTTGGCCCGTGGTGGACATGCCGCCGCTGGATGGCGATGACTGGACGCTGGACGAGCTGTTGAGGCCCGAGGCGATCCGCGAGTTTTTATTGTCGCCGGCGCATTCGCCTGATGCGTCGTCGAAGGATCGAATTCGCGCGGCGCTTCGGCGGTGGCATCCGGACAAGTTTTCGCGCCTGCTGGCACAGGTTATGGAGTGCGATAGAGAGGCGGTGGCGGAGGGGATGGGGATCGTCGTACGGTGTTTGAACGAGA
>QFEY01001396.1:0-10196 GCA_003316435.1 Russula virescens
TTTTTTTTTTTTTTTTAAGTGATAACAAGTTATATTCGAACGCAACTCTGCCTTACAGAATGAAACAACTAATTAGGCACCCGACGAGGATGCTCAACTGGAGACAGGGTTCGGTGATTGATGCCAGTGGTGAGGAAGCTCCTCACCCTCATGAGAAACCTCCAACTTGCCCTCTGGCCCTACTTTCCCATATAGCAACTCCTTTAAGGTAGCCAACCTTACTACCTTGCTAGCAGACAACGTACCCTTTCTGTCCTTGAACTTTAAGACCCTCAACTCCTCCTCCTCGGTGATCCTGGGCATAGATGGAGATAGAACTGCCGGGGGAGGCAGTGGGCCAAACATGGGCTTGGCCAGCAATGTGTTAGCGAGCAGAGACACAGTGCGTGCGGTAGAGGGTTTCCCCCCTCCGGCGGTGCGCTTAGCCTTCCGAGCGGCCCGGCGTTTAGCCCGGGCTATGCGCCTCTTTTCGGTCTTCTGGTTTGACTGACGCCGGGCCGGTGCGAGATCGAAAAACCCTGTTTTATGGGGGTCCTCTGACAAGACCTCGAGGACAAATGCAAAAATTACCTTCTTTATCTTCTTCACCAGGAGTGCTGGCAGGCATGGTGAGGAGACCTGGTGCAGGATGAGCTGCAAGCCTGATCGGATCAGGTAGCTGTGGTACTGGGGAGTAAACTCGACCCATATGAACACACCATCATCATCCTTTTGTGTGGAGATGATGTTCTTGATGATGTGGTCCCGGGAAAGGAACCACTTCTTGCGGAAGAGGTTGTGGTAATCGAACACTGACAAGTCTTCACCCGGCCGAAAGACCAGGATCGGATCATCGGCAGTTACCGTGGCACGAGGCGGCGCTTGTGGCGCAACACGAGGTGTCGGCGTGTCGATGGGGGGCCCAGGGTTAGTGGGCGCGGGGGCTGGTGGAGGGCCCCCAGCAGGAGGAATGGCTTGCATCTTGATGTCCGCATAGGACAAGGGAGTGGCAGGGCGATGGGAAACAGTAGGCGATGGAGGATCCACAGCCATAGAGGGGGGGGAGGAGCCAGCAGAAGGCACAGGGTTCCCACCCGCGGCCCGCATGTACTTGCATAGGAACTTGTTCATTTGCGGGTTGATGAAAGGTTTAGGGGGCTCGCCAGTGCGGAGGGCAGCCTCAGCCCGAAGGCGTGCAGCATTCCTCTTCTCAGTGAGGGGGAGGGCAGACTCAGGATTAGACATGAGGCGAAGGGGATGGTGGTGGTAGAAGGTCAAGAAGGCCTGTGTAGCTCCAACGCTTGGCCCACAAATCACAATAACAGTACATTTGTTAGCTACTCAATATCAGTCTTATTTGCTCCTCTGCAGTCCCCTGTGGTTGTCTCTCAACCAAGGGCCCCTCTAGGACGTAGTTTAACAGTCCTGTGGCTCCTCAGCCTCACATGCCCATGTACACCACCCTGCCTTGTGCCCTGTCACCCCCTCGTGTTAACCCTGTGCCCCCGGTCCCTGACCCTGTGCCCAGGGTTCCAGGGCCTGGCCCCAAGCCTGGCCCTGTGAAAACCATCCACACACCTTTTGACATAACTGGAGACCCCTTGGTCTTTGATTACCTCAATCTCCTACATCATAACTGGAGACCCCTTGGTCTTTGATTACCTCAATCTCCTACATCATAACTGGTTTCTCTCTAGGGAGGGACTGGTGAAGCACATCTTGTTGGCCCAGAAGAGCAACAAGGGGGAGTTTACCTGGGTTGAGTTCACTCCCCAGTACCACACTTTCCTTATCCAGTCTGCTCTGCAGTTAGTTCCGCATCAGAACACTTGTGCTTGCCCACCTGCCCCTTTGGTGGCAAAGCTCAAGAAGGTTATATTCATTTTTATTCTCAAAGTTCTCTTGGAGGGCCTGCATAAGGGGTTCTTTGACCCTCCTGCTCAGCCAAAATCTGAGTGTGCTGCAAAGGGTAAGGAGAAGAAGAGAGATGCCTGGAAGAAGACCTGGGTGGCCCAGAAGGTGGCTAAGGTAGGGCAGGGGGTTGCAGCCTTGGGTAAAGTAGGGGTGGTACCGGGTTTGAAACCAGGCCCCCTAGCCTCTGTGCATGCAACTCCCCTCCCCTCTAATGCACTGTCTCCAATCCTCAAATGTACTAGACCTCTGTCACCCACGGAGTCCCAGGCCCAGAAGGTTATCACTTGGGAGGATGAGGTGTGGGTGTTGGTCTTCAGGGAGAGGCGAGGTATGTTGACTGAGGATAACATGTTAAGGCTATGTGCCCTGAGGGAAGAGGTAGGCACAGAGGGTTCTTCAGTAGGATTGGGACTATTGTTTACGTAGATCTTTCTGTACACATTATGTTGAACTTCCCTTACTTTCTTGCCAATGCAAGCCTTTCACATTAAAAAAACAACAAAAAAAAAAAAGAGGCAGACTAGGGAGCATTGGGGACAGCCTGGGGAGTGTTCTGAGGCGATGTGGAGGCAGGGGAAGCTGAAATGGATGAAGGAAGGGCCATCTGATACATCAGCTTCTCCTTGAGGAAGCATTTTGTTATTGTGATTTTTGGGCACAGTCTTGGAGCTTTAGCTCTATGGTGGCAGTGTAATGCTCCAGACATGTTGTTTGGGATTTCCCATAAGTTTCAGCTTAGTCAGGTTGATATTTAGTGCAGAGGTGTGATTTTTTACCTTAATCTTATTTGCTCCTCTGCAGTCCCCTGTGGTTGTCTCTCAACCAAGGGCCATTCTAGGACATATTTTAACAATATGACAGGCAAGGGGGACCACCTCACCACATTGAAGTAGAACACATTGTTATTGGGGATGTCTTTCTTGAGTATGGGGAAGCCAGTAGACTCCCACCACATCTCAGACTTGCCAGTTGCCACATTGTAAGAGAAACAGACATCCTCTACAACATTAATGGGGGATGTGGGAAGGGATAGGGCTGCTGAGGAACCAGCAGCATTGTAGTGTGCAAAGTAGATGGCATGCTTAGGGCATGCCTCCTGCTCTACACACTCAGCTATAACATGAGTGAGGCTGAGAGAAGGGATTCTAGCTTTTGAAGCCATGAAAAAAGGGCTGATGCTGGTAAGAAGTCAAGAAGGCTTGAACCTGAGGGTTTTGGGTACAGGTAAGCTGAAAAGTACCCATAGGTTACCCATGCAGTTGCCTAAGATTGATATCACAAATGACAGTTGTTGAAAGTAGGTTTGTATTGCTATACATTTATTTGTGTCACTGTCCTTTATGTTGCCACTTACTGGGCATATTTACACTCCTTGGTGCTTATTGGTAATTATCTATTTACGATTTAGTACTGCTTGGTAGCCATTTCTATATACATACAGTAGGTAGTTGACATTGTGTCTCTCAGTTGCTATACTCACTAGTACACTTAAGATCTGTTATTGTGATTTTTGGGCGAAGTCTTGGAGCTTTAGCTCTATGCTGCCAGTGTAATGCTCCAGACACGTTGTTCGGGATTTCCCATAAGTTGTAGCTTAGTCAGGTTGATATTTGGTGCGGAGGAGCGATTTTTCACCTTAGTCTTATTTGCTCCTCTGCAGGTATGTAGCACATTTGTTAGCTACTCAATATCAGTCTTATTTGCTCCTCTGCAGTCCCCTGTGGTTGTCTCTCAAACAAGGGCCCCTCTAGGACGTATTTTAACAAGATCTTTCCTGTGTGATGTGTACTCATTTCTGACATCAATCAACTATCTAATTTATCTACAACAGTTACAGGACTTGGAATTGAAGTGCAAGGTCTTCCAGTTTTCATAAGTGCTAGGAATTTACAATCCTTGATGATTTTTACAAGTCAATTACTTTCCATACACCATTAAGCAATATGAGCTCTGCCAACTATCAATCAGTCATTGAACCAAGTAGTATCAAACATAACTTACCTTGTCTCATCAGCAGTATGTGCTTGGTGGGAATAGGTAACTGGATCTTGACTAACCTGAGCAAATGCCATAAATATAGATTTATCATGGCCACTTGGTTGGGTTTTGTTGAAGGCAGCCTCAATAGCCTCAGAATTAAAGCACCTAATTGTATATGTCTTGAGATTTGAAGTGGCAGCACAGTTCTTTAAATCATGGTATTATCAGACACCCTTTCTTTATATTGGCTTTGCAACATTTGACAGGACATCAAAAAGATGATACTTTTGGCTATTCTCATATCTGATCTCTACTTTCAAATTAAAAAGCTATAGATAGGCAAGTGCCAAGTTGCTTATAGATATTCTAAAGAATGATTATCAGTAACCTGGCAAACAGGATGTTAGATCACTTACTGAGTTCCTCCTCAGCAGTTTCCTTGGGTGAATTAGCTTCAGATCTATTGTCACTCCCATTAACATTAATAAATATGTGCTCACTATGTTGGATATGGCAATCTAGTCATAAGCCAATACCCCACTTCAGAACTCAAGACTGGATAGCTCAGTGGTTAGAGCTACTGGGATATAACCGGGAGGTCCTGGGTTCAAACCCCAGTCTGGTTATATTTTCTCTTGATCATGCCTTCACCCACTATATCCCCCTTTGGGGTGATGTGCGGTCCCACAGTCACATGGTTTCACCTCATATATTTCAGAGGTCCTATGATTCTCAACATGGTAGCAGCACCATCATTCTGAATGGAGATATGCCAGATTGGGGGGGTGTGTTAGATATGGCAATCTAGTCATAAGCCAATACCCCACTTCAGAACTCAAGACTGGATAGCTCAGTGGTTAGAGCTACCGGGATATAACCGGGAGGTCCTGGGTTCAAACTCCAGTCTGGTTATATTTTCTCTTGATCGTGCCTTCACCCACTATATCCCCCTTTGGGGTGATGTGTGGTCCCACGGTCACATGGTTTCACCTCATATATTTCAGAGGTCCCATGATTCTCAACATGAATCTCCATGCCAAGGAGTTGGGTGGTAGGCAATTACGAAGCTTGAAGTGGGAAGACAGCTCCTGGATGAAGGAGTCAATAGCTGCAGGATTGTTGCCAGCCAGAGTGATGTCATCCATAAAGACAGGCATGAAAATCCGAATCCCATCTCTGTAGATGAGCACAGCATGAAGTGTCTTGTTCCAGACTCTGCTAGCTTGCTTGAGTCCGTAGAGTGACCTGCAAAGCTTGCAAACATATTCTGGACCTCCAACCTCAAATCCCTCAGGCTGCTGCATATAGATCTCCTCCTCAAGCTCCCCATTGAGATAGGCATGAGAGATGTGTTATTGTGATTTGTGGGCCAAGCGTTGGAGCTATAGCTCTATGGTGCCAGTGTAATGCTCCAGACGCGTTGTTCGGGATTTCCCGTGAGTTTCAGCTTAGTCAGGTTGATATTTGGTGCGGAGGAGCGATTTTTAGCCTTAGTCTTATTTGCTCCTCTGCAGGTATGTAGTACATTTGGTAGCTACTTAATATCAGTCTTATTTGCTCCTCTGCAGTCCCCTGTGGTTGTCTCTCAACCAAGGGCCCTTCTAGGACGTATTTTAACAGGTTATGGGCCCTGGCCCGTGTCGTCTTTAAACACCGCGCATCTACACACGTCCTACCGCCGTTCCCCTAAATTTCAAAGCCAAAGCTTCATTCCTTCACTCACAATCACTCATTTAACTTCCACCACCTCATCTCATTCACTTTTCATCATGTCTGGCTCCAAAGATGGCTCTATCTTGTTTATTCCTCACCTTACAAGTGAGAATTATCACCTCTGGGCCGATGATATCAAGTCCTGGCTTCAGCTCAATGGTCTATGGCGCTTGGTCTCTGGATTGGAGAAAAAGCCAGCTGGGAAGCCTGAAATCAAGGACTCTAGTGGCAAAATCATCTCACAGGCTGTCCCAGTTGATGAAGACAAGCTGGAGCGATGGGAGACAAAGGCAGAGCGAGCTGCAGGAGCCCTGAAGACTGTCATGTCTCAGGAAGTCAAGGTGCTCATCAGGGACTGTGAGGATGACCCTGTTCTCATCTGGGACACCCTCAAGACCTCCTTTGTTCAGCAGCGTACTGCACCACGCTTCAATGCATACCATGCCCTGCTATCTGTCAAAAAATCAGAGTCTGAATCGCTGGATTCACTGATCAACAGGGTAGATGAACACATCAGGGTCATCAAGTCTCTTTCTCCCTCTTTCTTCACCCTCGACAACCTCTATGATGATGTCTGGGCAGGCCTTCTTGACCTTCTACCACCACCATCTCATTTTCCCATGTCATCTATGCTCATTGACAACTCCACTCCCCCTTCCCTCTCTGCTGAGGAGAGGACCCATCTTGCTCGCAAACGTCGTTGTCTTCGCAAACAGGCTTCTGGCAGCTCCTCGACCCCCACATCGACCTTGGGAGCTCGCTCCCCTGCCACTGCCGCCCTTTCCCCTCCGCCCAAGGCTCGCCCTAGGGTGGAGGATCTGTCTGCTAACCCCTCTGCTCCATCGGAGGCCACTCACCCCCCTGGGGGCACAAAGTTGGCCAAGGATGGTGGAGTGAGTGCTAAGGCTCACGCTTCCCCCCCTAAGAGGATGGTCACAACCCCTGTCAACACTCTTTTGGGCCTTTACCGTCACCATTGGCTCCTCAATCGTGACCACCTTCGCACCTCTCTTCTGTCCTGTCAAAGGGACCTCAAGACCGGTTGCATTTCCTGGGTCGAGTTTGCTCCCCCTTTCCATTCTGCCCTCCTATGGGCTGCTTTATGCATGTCCCCTGACAACTGCCTTGTGGCGGTTGTGAAGTGGGCACTCTTCACTTATGTGATTGAAGTTCTGGAAGGCCGTGTAAGCCCCTCCCTTTTCTTCCCACCTGCCCGGCCTGCCCCTTGCCCTGTGCCTGCTGGCAAGCCTAGGCCCTCGGCAGTACCTGCCCCTCACGCCCCGAACCCTGTCCCTGCCCCTACCACTCCGGTGGTGTCTAAGGGAAAGGGCAAGAAGAAGGGCAAGAAGGTGTGCTCTGCCTCCACTTCGGTTGTCCCGGGGACGCCCCAGCCAGCTTTGCAGCCCACTGCCACGGCCCCCTCAGCCCCCTCTCCATCGCCCGCAGCTACCCCCATGTCTGGCTCCGGCCCTCTTGCCGCTTTCGAGCAGCAACAGCTGTTGAGCCTCCGGAACATGAGGACATACACACATTTGGCTATGGACCTTGCGGAGCAGCAAGAGTTGGCCTCCCTGGCCGACAGGATGATGCATTTTGGCCAGGCCCCGAGCAAATCGTCCCCACCTTCTACTCTGCTGCCCACCCCCCTCCTCCTTCCTTCCACCTTTCCCCCTCACATGACTCGCTGGGCAGAGTCTTCATCTTATCCACCTCCACGTTAACACCCAAGGCTTCATGCCTGTTCCATCCTCGTCCCCTTTCCTCCCCTTTGGCAGCCCTGAACAGGGTTGTATAGCAGACCACCACCGTTAAGTTTCAGACCCTCTTGGCAATGGTTTGGCTTTGGTGCCATGGCTGCTCCACTCGGGCTTCGGCCGTATTGAGTAGTGGGTGCTTAGGGACTGGGTTAGGGTTGGATTACGTACAGGATCATCATGCAGCTCTCTACTATTTATGATACTTCTCCCTACATGGACAGACATCCACGGCCATGCCGACCACTGTATATGTGTTCTACATGCATTTGTTGATTTGTCCGATTTTCTCCGCTTTATATAGCCCAGAGGTAGTGTAGATTGTATTTTGGTATGATTTTGCATATAAATCCTTTTGCACCAAAAAAAAAAAAAAAAAAAAAACCTCTATGATGAGCTGGCTGTCATGGCTATCATCAGAGCGCTCCCACACTCCTTTGATGATGTTGTGAGGACCATCTCGATCCTGGACAAGTTTGACAAGGCTTCTGTGATCCAATCGCTCCGAAACATGGACCAGACACGCATCAACTTGTCCTCTACCACCTCCGCCTTCGCTGCATCCTCTGGATCACCCAGACCCTCACAACGGCCCTCCATATCCTCAGCACCCTCATCTTCCACTCCCAGCTCCTCTTCATCACAGAATAGGGCCTCCAATCGCCCTAGATGTGACTTCTGCTCTCGCTCAGGCCATATTGAGGCGAAATGCTTCCTCAAGGAGAAGCTGATGCGTCAGATGGCCCTTCCTTCATCCATCTCAGCTTCCCCAGCCTCCACATCGCCTCAGAACACTCCCCAGGCTGTCCCCAATGCTCCACAGTCCGCCTCAATTGCCTCAGCAAGTGCCCACTCCTCTGCCACACCTCCAGACACTCATTTCTCCTCTTGGATCGCAGATACAGGCGCCTCAGCTCATATGACATTCAATTGCCATTGGATGCGAAATATGGTGCCTCACCGCATCCCAATTCGCTTAGCTGATGGCTCTGTGACCTATTCTGAGGGAATTGGGAGTGTGCAGTTCAATGCTGTGGTGCATGGCCAGGAAATGATACCCTTGGAGTTCACTAATGTCCTATATGTCCCTACACTCTCCACTAATCTCATATCTGTCCTATACCTTACAATGCATTGCTCTTTCACTATTCTCATTGACAAGGACACTCTCCACTTCATCCGGGACAGCAGGATTCAGTTCCAGGCCAAAGTCAGCCCCTCAAACTCAGCATTCCTTCTTGGGGAGACCATTCCTGTTCAACACCTTGCCTCTCTCTCCTCCTCTCTGCCCCTCCCTTTGGACTTATCTCTCTGGCATCGTCGCCTCTGCCATCAGCACATAGCTGGAGTCAAGAAGTGTTAAAATACGTCCTAGAATGGCCCTTGGTTGAGAGACAACCACAGGGGACTGCAGAGGAGCAAATAAGACTGATATTAAGTAGCTAACAAATGTACTACATACCTGCAGAGGAGCAAATAAGACTAAGGCTAAAAATCGCTCCTCCGCACTAAATATCAACCTGACTAAGCTACAACTTACGGGAAATCCCGAACAACGCGTCTGGAGCATTACACTGGCACCATAGAGCCAAAGCTCCAAAACTTCGCCCAGAAATCACAATAACAAGAAGCTGCTTTCAGGTAACCTGGTGACTGGATTCAAGCTTGATTCTCAAGCTGATCCTGATCCAGTATGTGAAGCCTGCAAAGCTGGCAAGATGCATGCAAATCCATTCCCTTCATCATCATCCCGAGCATCTCGACCCCTCCAACTTGTGCACAGTGATGTTCATGGCCCTGTGAAGGTCTCCACTGCTCAGGGATTTCGCTATTGGATCACATTCATTGATGACCACTCTCGCTTCAAAGCTGTTTATCTCTTGAAGCAGAAGTCCGAAGGATTTGCTGCTTTCAAGCAGTTCAAGGCTTGGGCTGAGAATGCCACTGGTCAGAGATTGGGATCCCTGCGCAATGATAAGGGTGGTGAATACATGTCCAGAGATTTTGAGGCATTCTGCATTGATCATGGCATTCAGAGGCAGCATACAGCCAGGAATTGACCTCAGCAGAATGGTGTTGCTGAGAGGGCCAACAGGACATTGGAGGAAGGCATCATGTCCATGTTGCATGAGTCTGGAATGCCCCCATCATTCTGGGGAGAGGCACTGGCATCCTTTGTGCATGTTCACAACAGAGTCATGACACCTGCTGTTCCATCTTCTACCCCTCATGAGGCATTCCTTGGGAGCAAGCCTGAGCTATCCATGCTCCGAGTCTGGGGTTGCACAGCCTATGTTCTGGTGCAGAAGGACAAGAGGCCTCTTGGCAATCTGGGATCACACATGGAGAAGTGTGTCTTCATTGGGTACCCTCCAGGATACAAAGCCTGGAAGTTTTACAACCCTGTGACCAAGAAGGTTGTCATCTCAGAGAGAGCAGACTTTGATGAGAGATACTTCATCAATCAGAGGCATTCCACACCTCAATTGCCACCCCCTCGTCCTGATACTCTTCTGGAGCCCTCCCCTCCTGCTATCCATCTTCCTGCTGTCTTAGACGACATCCCAGATGATTCTACTCCTTCACAGATGCCAGTTCATGGGGGAGACGAGCCTGTGTGTTCTGAACTGCCCTCTGCTCCTCCAGACAGCCCTCCATCACATTCATTCTTCCAGACTGCCCCAATGTCCTCCTCTCCTTCTGCCTCATCTACTCCAAGTGCTTCTCCTGCTCCAACTGCTGATTCATCTGCTCCATCTCGCCCCCAATGCACCAGGCGGCCTAGAGTGGAATGGCTCTCAGAGCAATGGACCATTCCAGAGAGATACAGACAGAGAAGAGAGCCCACTCCAGCAT
>QFEY01001397.1:0-41162 GCA_003316435.1 Russula virescens
ACTCTGGCAATTCCGAGCCGCGAGGGTTCGGCCATATCGCGATCACGGTGCCCGACGTCGAGGCGGCGTGCGCGCGCTTCGAGCGGCTCGGAGTGACGTTCAAAAAGCGTTTGTCGGACGGAAACTTGAAGTTTCTCGCGTTCATCTTGGACCCTGATGGGTACTGGATCGAAGTGGTGTGTGTCTCTGTATGTCTGTCCAACTACATTGTAGTAACTGAAGGATACGCACATATCTTTGACCCCTATGCACAGCTCCAGCACAAAGGAATTTGATTCCGCCTTTGATCGCTATGCGAATGTCATGGATTGAAAGAAGCAAGGTTCATGTGATGGGTCAAATGTAATTGTATGTGTACGATGTAACCGAGTTATCATGACCTCGGAACTTGGCATTGCGTGAGCGTATAGGGTAGAATCACATAGGAGAATGAGGTCCTAATGCGTGCGTGAAGTAAGTGACGACAGCGATGTATTTACATACCATACAGCTGGTACGATTGTCTTAAGGTCAGCGCTCTGTTGGCGTGAGCAAAGATTCGGAGGTGCGGCGGACCGAGCAGAGCAGAGTTGTAAGGGATTAGCAGACAGTGTTCGAGAGGAGACTGTTTGCTTCTAAAAACATGTGCTATCAACAACATTTTCATCTGAACATACGACATCTTTTCTGTGATCACAGAACGCTATCCTGTCGGTTACGCGTCCAAAACGCTCGGGTGGCATTATCTCGCCTTTCGCTAACCGAACTCAAAACGATGACGTTAGATGTATTTTCATTCACTTGTAAGTCGAGGGCAACGAAAATCGATTGGCAGATCGAAACACCCTCGGTGCGAAGGCGCGAGATACGGGTATTTGTGAGGTCACGTGATCCCGTGTAGTACCACCTTTCGATTCCAGCCCTACAGACCATTGACTGAGGTGAGCATGTGGAGAAAGGACGTTAATTCACTTCAGCTTTTGGCTCGTTGCAACAGAGCCAGATATTATCACTCATAAATTCGTGCTTTGTCGGTCGCATGCGTGATTCAGATGGAAGTACTTGGGCGATGAGTGGTCCCTCCTACTTTTCTAGGGAAGTCATCGTGCCTTCCAAGCCGAAACGCTGTTCATAATGAAGTACGTCAAGCATCCACGCGTGTGCCGAAATCCGTAGTAGGTACCTGAAAGAGAAACATTGTGACAAGCATCCGACCCGGCGCAGAGTCGGAATGACGTTCAAAGAAATGGGCGTTGCTCGAGAAGCCAAAAACATAGGCGACGCCGGATTGTCTTTCATGGCCTACAACTTTTTCGATTTCGGGGATACAATGGACAAAGACAAGGGCATTTGGCGCTGTTGAGTGGTTATATAAGTCAGTCATAAAATGTCAAGTTGTCAGAGGTTCAGAGGTATAAAGACCAACCACCGAAGGTCGGTCAAGTACAACGCACGAAGCTTAGTAGTGGCAAAGCGACGCGTGGACGGCATTAGACGGGCTCAGCGGCATCAAGATGGCCGAGGCCGAACCAACGATTAAGTTGAGAGGATGCTCGGGGAACCATCAACGCCGACGGTAGGCTGGGACCCAGGCAGGAAACGGGAATGCTTGAGCGACAATCCAGGGCATAATCGAGCACTGCCGTCGACGTGTCTAAATTCCAAACCGTGCAGGCTGTGTCGGTCGGGATGTGAGCTAGAGCTCGACATCTTTCATTCCACGAAATGTTGGTGAGTGATGTCTGGCCCTGTACCCTTGGATTGCTATGAGAGGAAAACGGCCGTACGTGTTAAAGGCTCTGCGTACAGGAGAGAAAACGTGAGGAAGGACATTACCAGGGCCCCGGATAAAGTCGCCTTTAGGGAGAGTCGATGTCTATCCGAACTCGCCTGTCGCTCGACAAAGGAAGAGTACGCGATGAGCGCATCGAGTGTACTCGAACACCCACAGCAAGTCGCCAGTCGTCGCCAAGGGGTCCGTGGTTGGCGCCTTCCGCGACCACAAAGAGCTTGACGCGGCGCCGTCGAGGGGTATCCGTAGTTCACCGTAACGAAGTTGGGGTAGTCGCCGCAATCGTCCTGGCGGTCGTCCTGCAGGCCGATGACCGCGATCCAGTCGCTGGAATCCTCCGGATGCGATCGAGAAGTGGAACGCGGAACGTGGTGCAGTTACTGTCCCGGTGCTGGTGAGTTCAATTATAGCAGATAATCGCATAGAGGAGCCCTTTGGGTTGCAAACGGTTATCTATACCACAGACAGATCCCATAAAATAGAAACGTACATATAGCTTCAAATTGAAATAATGTGGTTTGGGCTATAAGGTGGAAAGAGGAAATGAATGAATCTGACCTCAGCGCCTGGGCTCAGCGACACTAGTACTGACACTCGCCTTTGGAGTCCAGCCCGGAATTGGCCGCTTGCTCATTTCGTCACGTTTGCATCTCTGCGTGGCGGTCCCCGTTCCATATTATCTCCTCTAGTCGTGTTCTCGATACTGTATCATACTGTATCAATGTCATGTTACCCATCCCCCACGCCTGTTTTTGTTCATCATACGCCTCATGGCTTCTCCATTCTCTCCATTCTTTCTGTACCGTTTAATTGTCCTCTTTATGGAGGTCTTCTCTCAGGTCCGCCCGTCTCCCTTCTGTCTTTGTCTCTCCGGAACGTCACCTGACAATCCACTGTGCGCCTTTCTGATATCCGTTCTCTTCTAGAATTCCTCAGACAAGGTGACTCGCCTAGACAGATGTAGTGGTTCTGCGCCTCGCTCGGCATCAGTACGTAATTGGGAGAAATAGTCATTGTGGGGTTGCCATTTCTCCGTGAGATCCATACTACCTAACATCTTCGTGTATTGACCGATAAAGTGCCAACTGTCGTAGCGCAACGTGCATACACCCTCCTCCAAATACCCACTGACGGCAGCGTTCCTGGCGATTCCGTCCATGCGCTGCCCATTTTTCTGCATGCTAAATCTGGTTTGGTGCATCACGACAAAGGATCGAGCGAGGGTGCCAAGGCCGCCGATGTTGAACGGGCGAAAATGGATCCTCCCAGCCCCGGAGTGATTGGGCTCAAGCGATGATGTGCCGTGCGTGAAAACCCTAGTTCTTCGCCGCTGGACGACTCTTGGATGGCTAGCACCTCGGTTTCAGGTTGGGACGCATTGGCTGACAGCCCTCAAGATAGCAGGTGGCAGTGAGTCGAGCACCAAATAGGTGAGTGATCTAGCTTTCGCTTGCATGACTGGGTACGTGAGGGCCTATCCCTCCTCGACATTGTCCATGCCAGCATTTCCCTCCACCCGATGCAGTCGGTTCACTGCCACCTTCATCAAGGTCGTCGTTTCCGCGCCGGCATGCGTAGAACACTAGGAATCAGATACTTAGGATTGATGCAGAATAGATCATCTCCTTCCCTCACTCCCGTGTTCATATCGTCCCTCTTGTATCTTGCAAGAATTTTCTGCCGAGTTCAGTGAGGAAGACCCGGTTACGACGGCTTGAAGCTCTTTCCACACGTCACACACCTTAGCAGAAAGCCATCTAATGATTGAATCTATTGATGAATGAAGCGAGTTCTACTATTGCAACGACCCTCGTCGTAGCGCGAAGTACGGTGATAATGTGCCGTCATTGAGTTTATGTAACGCATATATAATACAGTATCCCTTTGGCACGGTGACCTCTCGACATCACCAGAGCGGATTTACATCTCAGGGTACATAAGTGCTACCTTGCCATTCATCACGGAGGCGGCGGGTGCTGACAAGGTTGTGACGATTAACATTTGATGGTACTTTTCTTGCGGAGTTTTCGAGCCTCGAGGCGATCACATCGATCACAGTTTGGTGTTATACTAAACGTAAGCTTTGTCATGTGTCGCGCTTGGGTTGAGGGTGTCAGTGAAAATGGGTAACAGTTTGTTTAACGTTCCTTTAGACTGTCATGCCAGCGCAAACAGAACAAACTGTTGAGGATATCCTGAAGCTCTTTGGGCGGTGAGGAAGCTGTCCTTGGAATTAATGGTTCTTTCTCAACCCGGTTTCTCAGATTCCGTATCCTAGTAGTGGGTAAGGTAAGTTCACTACCCGTTTCACTGATACCGTCAAATCGTATGTTTGACTGTTGGCCATTGATCTGCGTGCACAGGCAGGCGTCGGGAAGTCATCTATAATCAACCGCGTATTCGGTGTGCAGGGAGCGGTAAGGAACCAAGACCAGAGGTTATCCGCCACTAACTAAGTCAGCTGTTATCATAAGCTCGTTGCGGACTGGAAAGTGGGAGAAGCAGACATAGAACAGGAATTCACTTCAAATGAAAACCGATTTTTTGTCTTGCACGTCTCGAATGGGTTCGAAGCAGGGGAAACCACGACCTTTGACACCGTGCGTAATTTCATCTGGGAGCGACGCAGAGAGACCCTCCCCCTCAGAGATCGACTCCATGCCATATGGTAAGGATCCTATTGGACGCGCTGTCAAGCTGAGCTCACCGCCTTCAGGCTGTGCATCGAGACACCAACAGCTGGGGGTCGTGTATTCGAGACTGGGGACGAGAATTTGCTTCAACTTGCCCATGAGACTCAAAGTGCGCTCCTTGCTACTACTCCAGCTATGCACCTGATGTGCGATGGATTCATATTCCCGAAACAGCTCCTGTCGTGGTCGTTTTCACGAAGTATGACCAGTTATACCGGTCAAAGCAGGCCGAGTTAGGAGAGGAAGGTGGTAGCTCAAATCAAGAGGATCTGAACAAGCGGAGTGAAGAGGAGTCCCAGAAGGCATTGGACGTTTGCGTGCAGTCTCTCGAGAGGGCAATGACCAGATTGAAGACGCAGATGCCACCCTATGCGAGAGTTTCAAGTATGATTTCTCATCTTTTCTTTGTTCAGTGTTAACCTCTCCTTAGCTCGACCGGGATATGAAGCCGACATCTCTTCTCTCGCTGAACGCACTGTTGATGTTGTCCGGGAGACACTCGGCAACGAATGGGTAGTGTGGGCGATTGCACAACGTGCGAGTCTCCCACTCAAAATCGATACCTGTGCTCGGTAAGTCTTCTCGATCTGTCTGAGCCATACAGATCATTCACGCTATTTCCTGCTTAACAAGCATCGCCATGACCTGTATGTATCTCGAGCAGTGTTTCTCTGTTGCCCACTTTACCACTCCTCAGATTATAAACGCTCTCTCGATAGTATTATGCCTAGCGCTGTGCAGGTGTTACTGCGCGATTGCCTTGCAGAAGTGCATCAAGGGGTTATCACTTCCTGGAACTTCAGAGACGAGGAGATGGTAAGACATCTTGTAGTTTAATGAGAAATACCCTAACTAGGTTTTCAATTAGATTCTCATCAGCGAGCAGTTCAAGCAGTTGATGCAGTACCTTGTCCAAGACGTCCAGGAATCACAGAATCATGATGAATCCCACGACACGGGGTATGTGCCGAGATAACGGGGTTGAGCAGAATGTGACAACTCTTCTATAGCTCCCCAGCGATTGACAAGATTTTCCAGTTCTTGGGCCCAATCTCCACAACATCTCCGGCTGCGCCACGCCTTGACACAGAAAGTGTTTTCGCTGATTGGCTCAAGGATGCTGCCTTGCATAATGCGTACGTTTTCTATAGATTTATAATCCAGTCGCTGATGGAAGGCGTCAAGACCTGAAATTCTGCGTCTTTTGATGACCTACACCGTAGATCTCACAACAGTGCTGAAATCGCTGTTTGACATCGTACTGACTCGGCTGCATCAGTCGTCAGGGACGATATCGTGGTTAGAGCTAAAGGGGGCGTTCGAAGAATACGAACGCTCGAGTTCTCGTGGACAGATTCATCACCGCATTCGCAAAATCTTCCAGCAGGATCAACAGATCCCGGATTTGAATAACTTTCAGCGTATATTCCTTGAGTTGGTAAAAGATGAGGATCCGCGATGGCTTCGAGAGGGCCGTTTCCTTCGAGAACGACGAAAAGTCCATATCCAAAAATTGAGCGCCATAACGGTCATATCACAGTCATCCACCTCACAACCATCCGCACCATCGCCATCCGCATCACGATTCAGCTGCCTCCGGGGCATGTACACCTCCTGTCTCAGCCGATTAAGACCACGACCTTCGCGACCTTCTATACAGCTTCCAGTGCCCGCACTGTCGACTCGCCTGTATCATGCTTCGCGAATGGGACATGTGAACGACGCCCGCCGTCTGATTAAGGTCGGTGCGGATGCGACAGCACGAGACGAGCGTGGGTGGACGCCAATGCACCATGCGTCGTTTATGGGTCATTCAAAAATCGTGCGCCTTCTTCTTGACCGCACCGCGAATGCGAACGCACAGGATCAGGATGGTTCAACACCATTACATATGGCCACACGAGAGGGACATGTGCAAGTTGTTCGAGTCCTTCTTGGACGCGACGGCACGGATCCGAACCGACGGGACAATATTCCATATGCTTATCCACGAGACGGGAGAAGCATGACCCCGTTGCATCTGGCTTCGATGTTTGGCTACGTGAAGGTCGTCCAACTCCTACTCGACGACATTAACAAGAACCCGAACGTGGAGAACCTAGATCACCAAACCCCGCTGTTTCTAGCATCGAGGGATGGAAGACTCGAAGTCGCACGACTTCTATTATCGCGGGACGCAGATTTGAATCGGCCCGATTGGATGAAGAGGTCGCCGCTGCATATAGCCTCGGAAAACGGACACGCCGACGTCACGCGGTTATTAATCGAGAAAGGGGCGGATCCCAACGGAGAGGACGCTCATCTCTGGACGCCATTACACATTGCTTCGAAGACCGGAAAGCTCCGGGTTGCAAAGTTACTTCTTAGCCGTGGAGCTGTCGTCGGGGCCCAGAACGATTTGCGCCGGACTCCGTTACACATGGCGTCGCAGGAAGGCAATTCGGAACTTGTGCGACTGTTGCTCAAACACGGTGCCGACGTGGAAAGTCTTGATGGGAATGGTGAGACGGCGTTACACCTCGCGGCATATTATGGCCGTCTCGAGGTAACGAAGCTCCTTCTCAACCATGGTGCGAGGAGGGATATCAAGAACACGAATCTCAAGGCACCGTCCGACTTAGCAACGGACAAAGGCCACCAGAAAGTCGCGCGGCTACTAACCGAAAGAGTCCGCAGAGAGGGTTCATAAAGGCTCAGAGGTGTGTGGATTTGGGAGTGACCATGGCCATTATTTACGACTCGGACTTGATGTCTGAGATTTGAAGAGATACGATGCAATCTGTACAGTGTAGTGTATATATTGTGATGATGGATGTAATGATGGGAGGAGCAGCTACTATTCAGGCAGTACAGGGGCGTCCCTAGTGGTGTACTCGATACAACATCAACATAGCACAAATGGGGCGGACTCAGTACGTTTGTGTCCACGTTTAAACAGGCCCGATATTGTGCCGGGTTTATCCTCCCCAACATCCCCTTCAAGCTGGCGCGATTCCCATCTCTTTGCTATGCTCTGTACCCTTTACTACGGTGACGAGATGGCTGACACAGGCAAGGTGGAGGCGTGAGCGGTGCTACCGGGTAATGTCGAGGGCTGAAGGGTAGCCTCTGAGAGGCACGACAGGGATGATGGGATGAGGCCGAGGCTGGGGAGCTGAAGAGCGAGCCATGAAAATGCGCTGGACGTGTGGCATCACCGAGGTTGAAAAAGGGCGCTAGGGGACGTCAACATCAACGTTGGCGATAGGCCTTGGCAGTGTAGGCAGGCCGGAACGGTGACGGGTGTGAGACTACCCTTGGGATGCCGATGTGACTCTTTGGCGGAGGGGGGCAAGAGAAGGTGGAGAAGGGACGAGGATGTGAGGCCGTAGGGGAAGCTGGTGAAGACGCGAGGTTGCCCGGGGCCCCAGGGCGGAGATGTCCGAAGGTGAAGCCAAAAGGGAGATCTGAGGAGGCATGGAGAATACTTATGCAGGTAAGAGAGTGGCTAAACCACGACTATGGTTTGTGGGGGCGCAGGAGATACACCTATGCATGAGGGGTGCGATGAGTCCTCACCGGAACCTCCAAAACCTCCCTTACAGAGATTTCAGTCGGACTTCATCTGTGTTTGAAGAAAAACGGCTGGATCCGAGCTTAATGTTCGGAGTCTAGGCGTGAGGTTGCACGTGGCTCATAAGTGTATTTTCCCAGTTGGCAGTTGAGGCCTTGAGGCCTTGAGGACTAGTTGGGGATACTGTAGTACTCGTATTGCTGCAGGGTGCTGCTTCGATGGGCGTTTGCGAATTCGAATGACAATCATGGAACCCTGGGCAAATCCAAGTTGCTGGGCCCACGCATGTTGTTACGTACATCATATCCCCCGTCGGTTGGTATTTGCGCCGTGTTTGCACAGCACTTTCCGACATCGCGAAAGCGTACCGTGACATGGGTTCAGTCTCATGTCACGAGCTCTGGCAGTCCAACACGTGTTGAGTTCCCTCACCAGTTTTCCACCCGACAGTATTTCGGTGTTATGGACGTACAGGCTGTACAGCAGAATCTCCGAGTCCCCAACGATATCAAATTCCGAGTCCTCATTGTTGGAAGAGCAAATGCAGGCAAGACAACCATCTTGAAGCGTATGGGTGGCACTACGGAGATCTACAGGCTTGATCCATGGGGAAATCGCAAGCCAGTACGTCGTCGTTCCTAGTGGCGCAGTCAAACCAATTGCCTTGACAGGTTAAACTCCACCCTACCACTGAGGTCGGTCGGGCGTATTCTTTTTGGCGACTGCTGATCGCGAACGTCCTGCTCTCAGCGTGGCCTGCATAACATAGAGGACGAACTCGTCTTCAAGGACCACGACGGTTACATTTTCCACGACTCCTGCGGTTTTGAGTCTGGAAGCGCAGACGAGGTGAAGGTTGTTCGAGAATTTGTCCTCCGTAAGATGCGGGAGAAGCGATTAAAGAATCGATTGCATGCGATATGGTCTGGGTTTCTCCATTTGAGTATCCACAGTTTGCAAATCTACGAGTTCACTTTGCAGGTACTGCATTCCGATGGACACGATTGATCGGCCGACAGAAAATGCACAACATTTCGGCAATATTTGCTCGGATAGGAGTAGTAAGTCTTAATGGGACCTCATGAAGCTGGGACTCACATTAGCGATTTGTCAAGTCCCTATGATAGCTGTCTTCACTAAGTATGATGCGTTCCAGAACCAAGTCCGGATGAAGTCGGAGGATCTGGCCGATCAGCCTGATGATTTAAACTCTCCACTCGATGCCGAAAGCGTATTCAAACGATATTATCTTGACCAACTTACTGGATCTCCGCCGTTCGTACGTTTGGAGAGTGAGGATTTGGATAACTATCGAAACATGTATTATGCTAATTTCCCTCCTGCAGGAATGCACAAATCCGGCGCACAGTGTAAAGATCTTATCGAACAGACTGTTAATGCACTGTCTGGCAATGCTGTTACCCAGATGCTCGTGGCAGTACAGAGGGGTAATCTGGAGTTGAGCATAAATCAAGCCGTTAGAAAGTAAGTTATTAAGTAGAGTGGAATGAGAATGAGAGGGACGTAGTAACATTTCAGGACCCATTCTGCACTTGTGCAAGGCCGTGAGAGTCTAGAGGAAGTGATAAAGTTATGCATACTAGCATTTCCATCACTCTGGGTGAGTTGTAATACAGCGTTTTGAATGTCCTCTTGCTAAAAGAAGATCACCACCTAGTATTATGTCAGTCTGCCGCCTGCCGCTCTGTCCTTGGTTACATGATACCGACGCTCTGACATCTTATTCTGTGTCCCCATTGCTCTCTCACTTGGCCTCGACAGAGAGTGAGTGCCCATCGCCCGCTCTCGTTCTTTCGTTGCGCTGATTTCTCCCGCCCTCGGCGCTCGGCAGTTTGTGAGTGTCCCCGTGTCGCTGGGTCTCTCTCACCGTGCTGACGTGTCCCCCCTGCGCTCGACAGAGAGTGAGTGGCCTTCTATTCTGGCATTCTTTCCCCTGACGTGTCGCTTCCTCTGCGTTCGACAGAATGTGAGTTCACATCGTTTGGTAGCTTTCGCTGTCCTGACTTGTCCCTCTGTATGTACTCGACAGGCCGTGCGTGACCCTCGCTCGCTGGCTTTCTTTCGCTGTCTTGACTTGTTCCAGCTCCACGCTCGACAGTTGGTGAGTGGCCCGTGATAGCTCTATATCTTTTGTTGTTCTGACCCGTCCTTCTCGCGGCGCTCGACAGGACGTGGGTGCCCCTCGCCCTCTGACTTTATTTTACTTTCCCTGACCTCCCCGTCCGTCGGCGCTCGACAGGACGTGGGTGCCCCTCGCCCTAGGGCGGCTGATTTTCGTTTTCTGTTCTGACTTGTCCATCTGTCGGCGCTCGACAGGAAGTGGGTGACCCTTGCTCCCTAACATTCCTTTACTATCCTGATTTGTTCTCTATCCATGCTCGGTAGTTGGTGAGTGCCCCTCGCTAGCTGGCCCTCTTTCGTCGTCTTGACTTGTCCGGTTTGTCCCTCCGTCCGTGTTTGACAGTCGGTGGGTGCACCTCGTTCGTAGGTTTCTTTCGCTGTCCTGACCCCTATCCGTCTGCGCTCGACAGTTGGTGAGTGCGCTTGGTCACTGGCTGTGTTAAATTGTCCTGACTTGTCTACCTGTCTGTGCTCGACAGATGGTAAGTGCCCTCGTCGTTGGCTTTCGTTCCCTGTCTTTACGTGCCTCTGTTCGTGCTTGATAGAGAGTGAGTGCACCTCGCTTGCTGACTTTCTATTGCTGTCCTGAGTTCTCCCGACCTCTGCCTCAATAGGATGTGAGTGCCTTTCGCTTGCTGACTTTCTTGCATTGTTCTGATGTCTTCCCCCATCTGCACTCGACAGGACGTCAGTGCCCTTCGCTGGCTTTCTTCCATAGTCCTGACTTGTCCCTCCTATGATTAACAGATGGTGAGTACCGTCGCTCACAGATTTTCTCTCGCTGTTCTGACTTCTCACACCGTCTGTGCTCGATAGAGAGTAAGTACCCTCCGTTGTCTGGCTTTCTTTTTCTGTCATGACATCTCCATCCATCTACCCTTGGCAGTTCGTGAGTGCCCTTCGCTGGGTAGCTGTATTTTGCTGACCTGATTCCGCCCTCTGACTGCGCTCGACAGGATGTGAGTGTCCCTCACTTGCTATCTTTCGTTTACCGTTCTGAGTTGTCCTGTCACCTGCGCTCGAAAGGATGTGAGTGGTCCTCGTTGGCTTTCTTTTTTTTCCCCTAACTTGTCCCTCCTCTGCGCTCGATAGGTGGTGAGTGCCCTTGGTCACTGGCCTTTGGTTGTCCTAACCCGTCCCTCCCTCTGTGCTTGACAGAGGGTGAGTGTCTTTCGCTTTCTCGTTGTTTTGCTTTCCTGACATCCCCCCCTTCTGTACTTGACAGGACGTGAGTGCCCCTCATTTTCTGGCTTTCTTTTGCTGTCCTGACATGTCCCCCTATCTGCCTTGACAGTTCGTGAGTGGCCCTCGCTTTCTTTCGCTATCCTTATTTGTCCATCCCTCTGGGCTCAACAGTTTGTGAGTTCCCCTCGCACGCTGTCTGTCTCTCATCATCCTCGCTTGTCCCTCACTCTGTGTTTAACAGGAAGTGAGTGCTCCTCACTCACTACCTTTCATTCGCGGTCCTGAGTTGTCCTTCCATCTGCATCCAACAGAGAGTGAGTGAGCCTCACCCGCCCGTTTTTCCCCCGTTGTCCTGATTTTTCTGTCCATCTGCGCTCGACAGAGAGTGAGTGCCGCCCTATTTTCTCGCCTTCTTTCGCTGTCGTGGGTTGTACTTCCCTCACTCGACAGGACGTGAGTACCTCTCGCTTTCTGTCCTTCTTTTGCTGCACTGACTTGTCTCCCCTCTGTGCTCGACAGTTTGTAAGTGCCCCCTCGCTTGCTCACTTTCTTTCTCTGTGCTGACTTATCGATTCGTCTTCCTCGACAGGGAGTGCCAGTGAGTGTCCCTCATGACTGTCCTTCTTTTTCTGTCTTGACTTGTCCCCCCCATTGTGTTTGACAGGACGTGAGTGACCCTCGCTTGCTGACTTTCCTTTGCCATCATGACCTGTCTCTCCATTTGTGCTTGACAGAATGTGAGTGCCCATTTCTCCCTGGTATTCTTCTGCTATCCTCACTTATTCCTCTGTCTGTGCTCGACAGTCCGTAAGTGCGCTCCCTATCTTTCTTTCGCCGTCCTAATTTACCCCTCCCTTGCGCTCAATAGGACGTGAGTTCCCACATCTCCTTGGCATTCTGTTGGTATCTTGACTGGTTTCTCCCTCTATGTGCTTTAGTTGGTGAGTGCTCCTCAATTCTTCATTTTTTTTTACCTAAACAGTCCCTCCCTGTTCTTAACTGTCAGAAAGTATGTCCACATGTTGTACCCACGTGTTGTCTCGGTTCTCATTTCTCCGCTGCAGATGTTATTCTCCAAATTATGGCAATCTACTAGCGATGTACTACTGTCTTTTTATCATTCTATTTTGGTTTTACTGATGCATTTATAGCAACTTCTCTCTATATCTGGTGATAAGATGCATTATGCAATGATTGGTATATCTCCATTTTGTGCCTTTGCAATTTCTAATACTAAAATCAGCGATAATTCTTATTTTGGATCACGCTTGTACTTCTTATGCTTTACCTACGAGTACGCAAACCCTTGAAGAGGTTTTGGCTATATCATGCTTTGAGTGTGAGAAGCCTCAGATCCGTGACGAGATCACAAAGCAGTCTACTGTACCTCCTCAGAGAGATGCTATTTCACACTATACAGAAGCTATCCTCCAGCATCGTCTTCCATATGGCACATAATTTCTCTCTGCTTGGTCTTATTTTCTGTATCTTTTTGTAAACATACTTCGAATTTGTTACAGCGTGTGGAATGCATCGCTATGAGTACCGCGTTGAGCTGAAGTCCGATCGAGAACACTCAAAGAGAACTTGAACTTATGTTCAATTATATCACCCGTGGCTCGTGAGCAGCAGCTCGCTTACTCGTTCAAGCGATTTGATGATTGAGGCATGGCGAAAGCTCTGCCCCCGCCGTCACGGTAGGGATGGAGAGAGGATAAAGGGGGGGACGAAGAAAACCAAACGCGCCCTGAAAAACCCTACGGCATTCACTGCTTTGCGCTATGTTTCATGACATATATAGGCACACATTTTCCCCTTTTGCTCAACTCGCTCCACGATACAATTTCTATCAAGAGAACATGCATATTCTCGCGTACTATGGGTTGTATGCAGAATTTTAAAACGATTGGGCAAGAATTAGTGGAGGGTATTACGCTGGCCGAAGCGGAGTCATTCGGGAGAGCGGGCTCAGCGGGGAAGGGACATTGAAGGACCGGCTGCCTGTCGCGCGCACTCAGGAAGAAGTATAATGCTAGTTTCCCTTGCTCAAATTGCAGAAAGTGGATACGTATGATATCTGTCCCGTACAGCTCAATTCAATATCTCCTTAATGGAGCTGCACCAATAGTAGCAATAGACGATTGTGAAGTCTGGTGGAAAGGCTTGTGGCGCGAAAAGTGAACCGGAGCGGGGGTCGAGGTGGCCGGTACGGTCGGCCGTGTAGCGTAGGTGGCGTAAGAGGTGTAAGAGCGCGAAGATGGACGAGTGAAGCGAACTCTTTGAGTGCTTCTTGAGTGGGGAAGATTTTGGCACGCGAGAAGGGAGGGAGGAGGACATCTGGATGATTGATAATCGCAACAGGTGCTAACTACTGTAGTGCACAGGCGAAATTGATTGAATGCCATTTGCTTTTTTTGTCCGACAGGGTTAGGCAGGTCCCTAAACTCTTAACACCCGTTCTCGGGCGGGCGAGGAAAAGCACCCCGCTAAGTTATTGGTCGAAGGTGTCAACAAAAATAGCACTTTATGACGGAAGTACTAAAGGAAAGTAACAATATGTTCCGCATCTTCCTTCCCATCCACCTACCCCAACTTGAAACCCCTGTTACATGATACGTTGTAGGCGCTCACAATCAATACATATAATGGAAGCGCGCCATGTCCTCAAGTCGGAGGGCTGGTTCCGGCCTCTGGAGATACACATTCGGGTCCACACCGCAATAGTTGTCGTCATGGTCGGCACCCCACTCTATCACCTCATCAGAGTATGCGAACAGGTTTTCATCACTATCCGACTTCTTCGGGATCGGGTGGCCCCAGTTGGGCGGGACGAGCCCGTTATACGCGTCGTATACGCCAAGCGCAGCAGCCAGGCTGCGGATCATGCCGCGGGGTCCGTACGGCCCGCCCTTCTCCTTGTCTATGCATTCGACGAGCACGTAATCCTTCGGCGTATTCTCCGCAAGCTGCAGCACGATCTTGTTCGCCCAATCATGCACTGCGTCAGTGAGCTTCTCATACGTCTCAGAGCCCTTCTTGTAGGCCCCGATCTTGACCTTGGGATCGAATTGCCGCCAGAATTTGAGGTCGACCTTAGTCACTTTGAGGTGGCCAACAAGGTCCCATGTGGTGAGCGCATAGTAGAGCTGTTCAGCCGAGTTGAATGAGGCGAAAAATTGCGGCTGGGAGATGACGTAATCGTTGTCAACCGCGGGTGACGAAACGAGGATCCGGAATTGTATGCACGTACGTGACCTCCAATGAACTCATCCTCAGTAAAGAAGCCATAAAAGGGTGGCCGTGTGGGAGGGAAGTTTCGGCTAATTGGGAAGAACTGTTTGAAGTGATCGCCGACGACCTTCAAGCTGGACAGAGCGCGGGGCGAGCACGGCTGGAAGGTCGCGTCGTCGCAACCGACCGAGGGGTCAAAGTTGTAAACCGAAACCGTGAGTGGTGCAGACCCGTATCCAGAACGGCCCTCCTTAACATTGGTGATCGTCGTCTCCGTCATGAACCCTTCCTTGTCGTTCCAGAATGTCTGTGAAGGTCATCCACAGGTCAGTTGGGCATGATACATATCCCTAATAACCTAGGGGCGCAAATTTTCGGCCAGGACTTGCCTGCATATAATCAAGGATCATCGACGCTTGCGAGTCGTATTCATCGACTACATCATGGCCGCGGCCGATGGCCCGTCCAAGACGAGCACCACCGCGCAGAGCGCGATACTGCAGAGAGGCAGTCCAGTAGGAGCCGCCCCACACTGGTGGCCACCAGAGATCATACCTGTGAGCCGTTGTCTTGTTCAGTTCTAGGCTCAAGAAAAGGAGATGCCGGGAACTAAAAATTCTCACGAGCTCAGGTTCCAGTGCGATGCAATCCATTGAAGGTCGAGGTTGAGTTTCGGCCACAGAACGTCGGCGACCCACGTCCCATTCTTCTGCTCGGGCTTGATCAGCCAATCCGCGTATTTGAGCAGGACGTCGGCGCGGAACGGAGGGCCATCTGTCAGCGCGGACAATCGTCGCCAGTTTCAAAACCAATAGGAGGCGCATTTGTCACCCGAAACCAACTCACCAGCAGCGGGCGAGCCAATGCGGGCAGCCTCGCTTTGGATAGGATTGAGCTTGACGTCGAACACGGCCTCTTCGATGCCACCGGTCATCACGTTTCCGGCCAGACTGACCACTTGCTGGGTCCTGATGAGCGCGTGCGTGAGGTCATCCGCCATGGGACGAAGACTTTTGTCGCCGAACACCGTGAGCTCGTTCAACCATGGGTGATAGACGAGGCAGGCATCGCGCAGCCAATAGACTGAGAACTCGGGATGGTTGGGATCCGGGATGACGGCCGCAACTACGCCGACCTGCAAGCCGAGGAAAAGAGGTTTGTCATTTGGTACAGAATACAACGAGGAAAACAGGTGGTGGAGAGGGGACGCACATCGGCGCCGGCTTCTGGGCCGGTGGTATCGTGGAGGAGGGTTGACTTGGTTGGTGGTGCAAGCTTCGCAAAGTATTCTTTCACGGCTTTGTCAGATGGTATTTCGCCGCTGCGTTTGGGTACATCCGGGTCGGCGTAGCACGCATGAGGTGTGGCTAACACCTGACCCACAAGTCCTAACGTAGGGAGAATAGTCAAGAGCCTCATGGTCACAAGTGTGGGCTCAAACCCGCAAAGACTGCCCTTTTATCGGGATCTCAGTCTTGCATGCAGGTTCCTCGGAAGGTCATACGAGATCTCCTTGATTTATCCCAATATGATTGTGCTTGGAGACCGGTTTATTCGTGGATATGAATATTCCCGCATCCTAGATAGCTCCGCAAGTCAGGGCATCCAAGGAATAACGGAAATCACGAGCGGGCACATAATTGAAATACTATACAATCTATATATAGAGTTTGCTTGCTTTGTGTGCAGTGTCATGATGCGTGATGAGTGGTGTCGTTGCTCGCTTCCTGTCATCGGGAATTGCCTGTTCGGATCGGCTATTGCACTACCTTATTCACGCTCATAAGGACGTGAAACTGGGCCTCGCTGCCAATCAATGACAATCATTCGTGGAGTTGCACAGGAACAGAATAGGAGTGCCAGCAACACAGGGTCATCATCAATGCGTCGTCATTCATTTGAAATATGCTACATACCTTGTAATCATGTTGGTGCCCAATTACCAAATGGCGCTCAATCCTGGCCCAAAATCACCCGGAACTGGTTCATAAAAATATACGGTGACACGGCTCGGGACTCGGGAGAAAGTATGACACAGTGGAAACAAAGCAAGCGGCAGAGTGGCTGATCATTCGCAAGTGGCGCCACTGCCATGATAGCGAGCCCGATGATCAACGAATAATTTTAGTCAACGGAATGAACGTGGGGAGGATAGTTCTGCTTCATTTCCTTCAACGTGATCGCCGTAACCGAATCATGTAACCCATATACTAGGCATATCAAAGTTATAGTTGGAGGTTAGGACAGCTAGAACCAAAAAAAAGTATACGTCTGCCCAAAATTTCGGCGTGGCCCATGGACGAACTCATGCATCGTCAGGTGTAGAGGTAGCGGGGTGGAGCGCGAGTTGCGCGACAGGTGAAATATGGGCTCCTTTCGACGTCCTCTCTACTGTGAAGCCACACCACTCACATTCTATGTTCCACCAGTTATAACGAGACCGTCCCCAATTGACATGGGAGAGCGGGTGTCTGGATAGACCACTGCCCAAGGGTCCTCGTCAGCTCAGTCAAACTTGTACGTGTAATTCCAGGTTCTAGAATGGAAATGAACAGCTTTTGAGAGAACGATGAAGGGGGGGATTGTGGCGAGTTTGCCATGCAGGAGGGTCACGGTCTTGGGCAACGCAATATCGACTCGAGTTCATGTTGGGTCCATCACATGTCGTAGATGGATATCTTCACGTAAGAGGCAAGTAGTCTTTCGGGATGGGTGGAAAGAGGCATGGAACATAGATACAGATACTGTAAGAGACAACACCAACCACCGTCCGACACATGATGCCATCCAGTGGTCAACATCAACATGAGAGGCGCTTGCGCGGCTCCGACGGAGCGCCCATTGCCCTTGGCTTACATCACTTACGTCTTCCAAGACACTTCCACTCGTAGCCACAAACTAGCACATCGATACGTACCATCATTCAGCGAAATGTATACTTCACGGTGACGATAATCGGACTCGGGTTTATATATAGAAACCGCGGCGAGGGAAGAACACGAGGCTTGAAACAAATTTGAGAGCACAGAAGTCATCCACATAAAGTTCTGCTGTGCAAGATGATAACAAACGACACAAACAAAAGGCATTCCAGACTTCCGAGTCCGTGCCCTGCAACTCGATTCTTACATCTACATCCAGAAACCAATCCCTTATTGATAGCCATAACAGGTACATGTGCATTGCCAGTTGAGGACATTTAGCAGTTGTGGGTTTAGGCTAGAGTGGTAATTACTGCACCAGTAAAGTTTTTTTTGCACTCAGCAAAAAATGATGTAAGAAATACTGTCAACAAAACATTTATTTGTTAGATAAGTGGTGTGAGTAGCAAACATAATTTTGTGACAAGATAAGGCAAATCCAGAAACCACTAAGATAAATCCATCATATGCCAGGCATACCATGAAAAAATTTGAAGGCAGGCTTGCAGTAGGCAGAAGCACATGCACCAGAGGAAAATAAAACAGAGGAAGAGGGACATCAGGAAAGTGGTGGCATGCTCACAGGAGGCACAAGCACAGAAGCATATGCATTCTGCTTATTACAGCCATATCATATGGCAAGAAAAAATGTAGGGTTGATACAACTTGACATTGTCTATATATCAATGCAGTGGTGAGACAAAGCATCACACTTTCTGTTCTGTTATAGATAAAAAATATATTGATACAAAGATAAGTGGTATAGTAAATAATGATAAGCATTAAGCTAATATTAGAAACAATGTTGAAGGATAAATTCTGTAAAATGTAAAATAGAATATTTATAGGAATGTTCAGTAAACTGTCTTATAATTTCATTATAAATATAAGAAGCCATATATTGAGAGTGTGCTTCATTTAATGCCTTTTCAAGTGAAGGCCTAGGTATTGAGGCATAACAATAGCTAGCATGGTTCAGAATAAGAATTGTTGCTATTTTAAAGTATAAGGTCAAATATTAAAGAAATAGACAGCAAAAAAAATATACCAATCATTGTGTGACACATATTGTCATTTGATATATATAGGGCTTTCTAAACATATATGAGTATACTTAAGACAAAATACTAAATAATAACTTTACATTGGCAAAAAATGAGTTCAATGTGGAGAACAAGATCTGTAAAAAGAAAATAGGTGAAATAAGGTTAGAAAAAACAAGTAAATATAATATAAAAACTCACTTGCTGCAAAAGACAAAGAGGAAGAAGTTAATAAAATTTACAAAGTGATGGTGACACACCCTCTATAAAATATATAGAGAACTTTGTTAAAGCATATGACAAAGGCAACCAAGCAAGAGGCACTCACATTCTGTCAAGAATAAAGAGGGAAAGTTGAAATTTGATAAGCCAGGTAAACAAAAGGCACTTACATTCTGTTCAGCAGGGAGAGGGATAAGTTAGAAAAGTAAAAGCATACCAACAAACAAGAGGCACTTACTTCCTGCCAAGTACAAAGAGAGACAGGTCAGAGCAGCAAAAGAAAACCACTAAGTAAGAAATATCACTATCTATCAAGCACAAAGAGAGACACATTAGAATAACAAAAGAAAGTCAGCAATCAAGTGACACTTGCATACTGTCAAACACAGGGAGAGAGACAAGTCAGAACAGCAAAAGAAAGCCAGCAAGTACAGGGCACACACAATCTGTTAAGCATAGAGAGGGTCAAGTCAGAAAATAAAAATAAAAGCTAGCAAGAAAGGGGCATCCACAATCTATCAAGCAGAGGGAGGGATGAGTTAGAACAGCAAAAATTAAACAATAAACAAGGGGCACTCACTCTCTGTCAACACACAGAGAGAGATAAGTTAGAACAGCAAAAAAAAAAACCAGCTAAGCAAGAGACACTCACTTCCTATCAAGCACAGAGAGAGAAGTTAAAACAGCAAAAAGCAAACCAGCAAGCAAGGGGCACACACAATCTGTTGAGCATAGAGAGATGAATCAGAACAGTAAAAGAGGGCCAGCAAGCAAGGGACACTCACTCTCTGCCAAGCATAAAAAGAGAGTAGTCAGGACAGCAAAAGAAAGAAAGAAAGGGGCACTTACATGCTGTCAAGTACAGAGAGAGGGAAAAGTCAGAACAGTAAAAGAAAGCTAGCAAGCAAGGAGCACTCACTTCCTATAAAGCACAGAGAGAGGCATAGGTTAGGATAGCAAACAACAGCAAGCAAGGGGGTACTCACCCACTATCAAGCATATAAAGATGCAAGTTAGAATAGCAAAAGCATATCAGCAAGCAAAGGTCACTCACATCCTGTTAAGCACAGACAGACAAGTTAAGACAGCAAAAGAATGCCAGCAAGCAAAGGGCAATCACAATCTGTCAAGCACATACAGTGACAAGTTAGAACAGAAAAGAAATGCCAGCAAGCACAAGGAAGTTCAAGGCACTCACTTTCAGTTCAGTGCAGAGAGAAACTAGTCAGGACAGCAAAAAAAGTGTGCAAGCAAGGGGCACCCACTCCCTATGAAGCATAGAAAGCAAGATAGGTCAGGGTGGCAAAAGAATCACAGCAAGCAAGGGGCACTCACATACTGTTAAGCACAGAGATAGATATATAAGAATAGCAAATGACAGTAAGCAAGCAAAGAGCACTAACAAACTGTCAAGCACAAAGAAATAAGTCAGAACAGCAACACAAAGCCAGCAAGCAAAGGGAACACACTTTCTGAGAAGCACAGAGAGAGAGAAATCAGGACAGCAAAGGAAAGCAAGCAGACAAGGGGCACTCACTTCCTGTTAAGCATAGAGAGAGGGACAAGTCAGAACAGCAAAAGGCAGCCAGTAAGCAAAGCACACTAACCCACTGTCAAGCACAGGGAGATGAACAAGTAAGAATAGCAAAATAAAGCCAGTAAGCAGAGGGCACTCACTTCCTTTAAAGTGCAGAGAGAGAGAGACATGTCAGGACGGCAAAAGAAATTCAGCAAGCAAGGGGCACTTGCTTCCTGTGACACACAGAGAGGGACAAGTCAGGACAGGGGAAGAAAGCCAGCAAGCAAGGGGTACTCACTTCCTGTAAAGCACAGAGAGAGACAAGTTAGGATAGCAAAAGAAAGCCAGCAAGCAAGGGGTACATACTTCCTATCAAACACACAGAGAGAATTAGGACAGCAAAAGATAGCCTAAAAGTAAAGGGCACCCACCCACTATAAGCACACAGAAAAAAAATCAGAATAGCAAAATAAAGCCAGTAAGCAAGGGTCACTCACTTCCTTAAGAGAGTGACAAGTCAGGACAGCAAAAGACAGCCTGAAAGCAAAAGGCACTCACCCACTGTAAAATATAAAGAGAGGGACACATCAGAATAGTAAAATAAAGCCAGCAAACAAGGGGCACTCACTTCCTGTAAAACAGAGAGAGAGAGAGAAGTTAGAACAGCAAAAGAAAGTCAGCAAGTGAGGGGCACTCACTTCCTGCAATGCCAAAAGAGAGGGACAAGTTGGAACAGTAAAAGAAAGCCAGCAAACAAAGGGCACTCACACTCTGTCAAGCACAGAGCAATATGTTACAACAATAAGAGAAAGTCAGTAAACAATAGGCACTCACCAACTATTGAGCACAGAGAAAGATAACTTAAGATAGTAAAGGAAACTTAGTGAATAAGGGTCACTCACTTCCTATTGAGCACAGAGCAAGGGATAGGTCAAAGTGGCAAAAGAAAGCCAGTGAGGGCACTCACCACCTGTCAGGTAGAAAGCAGAGACAATTCAGGACAGCAAAAAAAGCCAGCAAGCAAAGGTTGCTCACCCACTGTCAAGGGCAAAGGGAGAGACAAGTCAGAACAACAAAAGTGAGTGAGAGCAATAGGAAAAGAGAGTGAGAAGCTAGAACAGAGAAACTGGTGATCGATGACAGTCTTACATTAGCCTAGGTAGTAATCTTTCTTCAGCAGGAGGCAATCAGGACACCATTTCACAACTTACCCAGAGTGTCGGAAATGCTCGTATGCATAACTTTATTACTTCTTCCGTACTCCCACCTCCTTCCATAAGTAGAGGATGGACCCTGAAATGATGCTGTGCTCCTTTGATTCTCTTCTTTATAAAAGCACCTACTTTCTAACGGCATACTTTATGCTCAGCTCCAGGTTATGATCCTTCTGAACGGTTGCCAACATTAAGGTGATGACGGCATCACTGAGTGCATCAGCTGTCAGTTCGACAAGACCGCTACATCGTTGGTCAGATCTGTGCATTCCTGCAGGAGAGAAATCAGTATCGAGCATCTTTCAATTCTCGTCGAAACAATACTCACTCTCCAAACGTATAAAGGGTGGAGGTCCCTCCAAATTGGCCAGATAATGTTCATTGAATACCCTTTCAACCTCGGTGTCGAGGAGCGCTGGGTCACGGTGCTGATCCTCCAACTTGATCCTGACGTCGCGCGTGAACTGATCGTACTTCGTGAATACCGCTATCACAGGGACTTGAAAAACTCCTCATGTCAATCGCAGTTCATTAAGTTGGAGCTCGACGTACTGTTTTTATCAGGACAAATATCGTGAAAATACTTTAAATCTAGCCCCGGCCGAACGTTGTCCATCGGAATGCAGTACCTGACAAGAAATTTTATGACTTTGCATCGTAGATACCCAAAGGTACAAACCATATCGCATGCAATCTATCCTTCAATTGGCGTTCTCTGGATTTGCGACGAACGAATTCTTGAATAATCTTCAACTCATCTTCACCACCCGATTCGAATCCGCGGGAGTCGTGGAAAATATAACCGGTATGGTTTGTGAAAATGAGCTCGTCCTCGATGTTATGCATGCCACGCTGCGAGAATCCGAGTCCTCAGGATCAGCCCGATTCAGCCGTCACCAGTAATGATCAATTTGCCCGACCTCTATCGTAGGGTCGAGTGTAACCTGGCTAGATGATGAGATTGGACGTGTCATTAAAAACGAGAACGTACCCGCTCGCTCTTTCCATCAGGACCGAGCCGGTAGATCTTTGGAGACTCTGTAGTGTCACAGACTCGCTGCAAGATGGACGTCTTGCCGGCATTCGCTCTTCCGATAATAAGGACTCGGAACTTGATATCGCGGGGGTCTCGGGGGTTCCCAGACGATCTGGACGTGACCTGACCCATAGTTTGATCACAACGCTCTTGCGAGAGGGAGACTTGTAAGACAGCTGAACGCGCTCGAGATTGTTAGGTGGGGGTTGTGGCTTGAGACTGAGCCTATAACTCATGGGCGTCGATGGTGCCTGTATCCTTAGATGTACTGGTACAAAGCACTACAAATACTAGCTGACTGTAGACAGACGCCGCCGCCACGGCCCGGGTGTCCATTATTCTCCTGGACTTCTCCAGCCCAGTCGTGACTGCGGCTGGTTGTTGCAATCTACTGAAAATGATACTACCTTTTCCTAGCGGACTTCTCAATGTTGGTGAGTTGGACGATTTCATGCGCAAAACTCATCCACACCCATGAGTGTTTACTACCTGACCCCTTCCAGGCCGAAAAATGGTATAAAAGAAAAGTTTGCTTCGGGCTATACAACAAGTGGTCCGCTCAAAGATGATGGTAAAACAGACCGCACAGCGGCTCATGACTAGATCCTCTCCACAAATGCGACAAGCCTACTTTCTAACACCGATTCGTCCTTAGGTTGTTCAATGACCGGCGTAGCGGTAGCGGAAGGCATCCGGGTCAAAGGTTTGCTGTTGGACGACATTCGGAGAAGAGCGGTAGGCCTCCGTCTTGTGAATCCTCGGGGGTTGCGCGACGAGGTAAGTTTCATCCGATTCTAATGACTTCGGGATGGGGTGGCCCCAGTTGGGGGGAGCCATTCCTTTGTACGCGTCCATGACACCAAGAGCCGCCGCGAGGCTGCGAATCATGCCGCGAGGCCCGTACGGTCCACCAGTCTCTTTATCGATGCACTCGACGAGGACGTAGTCCTTCGGAGTTGCCTTGATGAGCTGTAGCACAATCTTGTTTGCCCAATCGCGCGCTTGCTCCGTCAGGGCCTTGTAACCCTGTGATCCCTTCTTGTGTCGCCCGACAGAGACGCGCTCATCGAATTGCTTCCAGAACTTGAGCGAGACTGGCGTGACCTCGATGTAGCCAATCTGGTCCCACGTGATGAGCGCATCGTACAGTTGCTCGGCCGAGTTAAAGGAAGCGAAAAATTGCGGCTGTGAGACCGGTTGAGTTTCGCCGTATTGACTTGATTTCAGAGGACAAGTAGACTTACGTGACCGCCTATGAATTCGTCTTCCGTGAAGAAGCCGTAGTACGGCGGCTGCTTCTCCGTGAAGTTTCGGCTAAGTGGGAAGAAAGCCTTGAAGTGATCACCGACAACTTTCAAGCTGGACAGAGCACGGGGAGAGCAGGGCTGGAACGTCGCATCGTCACAACCAAGCGATGGGTCGAAGTTATAAACGGAGACAGTCAGCGGTGCGGATCCGTAGCCAGAGCGGCCCTTCTTGACATCGGTGACGGTGGTCTCAGTCATGAATCCCTCCTTCTCGTTCCAGAACGTCTACGGAATGGAATTTTTTGTCAGTTTCAAGTCAGGAGCGAGCTACTGGAGACAACCGGTATTCTCTGCTTACCTGCATGTAATCGAGGACCATGGATGCGTGCGCATCGTACTCCTCTACCAAATTGTGGCGATTGAGTGTGCGTCCCAAGCGGGCACCACCACGGAGTGCACGGTATTGCAAAGATGCGGTCCAGTACGAGCCGCCCCAAACCGGCGGCCACCAAAGATCCCATCTGAGGTATAACAACGAATTAATCACAGAGATAACCTGGAACGAAGCCGTCTATCTCACGAGCTTTCATTCCAATGAGAAGAGATCCATTGCAGATCGAGGTTGATGACGGGCCACAAGACATCGGCTACCCAAGTGCCGTTCTTTTGTTCGGGTTTCATCAGCCACTCCGCATATTTGATCAAGTTGGTGACGCGGAAGGGGGGCCCATCTGTCACTTAGCTCAGACAAAGTTGATTTGCGCTTTAAGACTCAAAGTTCACGCACCTGCGGCAGGAGAGCCGATGCGAGCCTTGGGATCGAGAAGTTTGTTGAGCTTGACATCAAAAACTGCCTCCCCGATGCCACCTGTGAATACGTTCCCGGCGAGACTGATAACCTGTTGGGTCCTGGTGAGGGCGTGGACGACATCGTCGAGCTGCGGACGCAGGCTCTTGTCTCCGAACACGGTAAGCTCATTGAGCCATGGGTGATAGACGAGGCAGGCATCACGCAGCCAGTAGACCGAGAATTCGGGGTGGTTCGGGTCCGGGATAACGGCAGCAACCACGCCAACCTGAAAGAGCCGAGAAACCAACGTCGCGATCAGTTGACAGTGCGAGGGTTGAACCAACTCACGTCTGCGCCAGCCTCCGGACCTGTGGTATCATGAAGGAGGGTCTTCTTGGTTGCAGGTTCCAATTTGCTGAAATACTCTTTGACGGCTGCGTCCGATTCGGCGAGGGTCATCTCGTATGGGTCTTTGTCGAGAGAAAACGCATGCGAGTTGCATGAAAGCGGGCTGGCCAAGGCCTGGCTTGCCAACCCAAGCGCGGAGAGAAATGCCAAAAAGTGCATGGTCGCGACTATAGAGGGACGCGGTAGGTGAGGTGCCTTCTTTTATATTATAGGCTGTGAAGACCCACTATCGATAATGGATGCATGAACGAATAAGATGAGGTATGTGTCCAGGCGTGACCCATTTGTCCTTGCGGATATCAAGGTCTGGTCCAGAGAAGAACATTTGATCCAGTTAGTGTAATATGTCCGAAGAATAAAGCAAGGAAGAATCATACGCCACGTCATGACAGAAGGTAGGGACGAATCAGGGGCCAATATTATTAGGGTAGCCTGATCTTGGGGGATATGATACAGCCACTCTGTGTGGGAAGTATCCCAGCCTAACCATGTGCCAGGTTTCGAGAGTCAACGGCATGTACCTGTACCGTACCCGAACAACCAACTCGGACATGGAACACATCGGGGTTTGTCGATATAAGATCGGGGAAAGCGCTCTGGTATACAGGGCCCAGATATTTGATCTTCTGCGCATAGGATAGCGCAATCGAGTGGCGTCGCATTGGAACCGAAAAAATTGAACGTCTCGTAATTTCGAGTGCATTCGGCACGAGCAGACACGAAACAACAGGATTGTGGTCTGGGGAGGGGCCCAGATAGAGATACAGTTTTCTCACCTCAACAAATTTTTGGAGTTACATGAGCGCACCGCCGTTGTCTTTAAGGATGAAGAATATACGCTTCCGTTCTGGGAGGACCATTCAAATCAAAGCGTAGGCGCCATCAAATACTATATAGATCACGTGTTTGTCTGTTCGCTGTTACGGCAACACACCTTCCCGCCCTCGGTTTCATGCCCAATTTCCTTGTTACCTTGAGCAATCTGTACGGCATCCACCAACAATTCTCCTCTCATGTTTCGAACCAGGGAGATGTTAATCAATCATGCAGGCATATACAAGTATCATGCAGTGTCACAGTACCGCTATCCGGAGGTCCACGGTAGTATTTTCATTTTGGCTAGCATTGACGTGACTCAAATACAATCTCATCAAAGCTGAGAAATGGTTCACAAATCTCACATTCTCTCACGCACAGCAATATTTCTTCGAGAATTTTTTTTTGGCAGGCACAGTATCTCGGAACACAACATCGCTCCCGAACATGTCCTAGCGGCGGTGATCTTCGTCAGGTCCGGATTATATAAGAATTCATGCTAGTCTCCGCACAACTGGGGCGTCAGATGGAAATATAGAAGGCCATCAGTAGATGGGGGCCAGAACGAAGGTAGAAAAGGCGAGGAGGGAAGATAAGGAAGAAGCGGGGCTGTACACGCTTTTCCTGCAGTATCAATGCGTCTCGCGAAAGACATTCTGCCTGCGATCCGAAAAGCCATCCATTGTGGTGTCGAACCATGTCAGCCACGTACACAAAGAAGTGTCGAAGGTGATCTATACAATTAGATACGCTCGAAAATCCCATCCACGGGGGAATACATCTGTCGACCAAGCGAGCTCAAAGCATGCCGATATCCGTTTGATGGAAGTACCGCGCCATCACGTCCGAGACTCGGACGAATTGGAAGCTGTCCACGTCTATCGGAAGAATGGACAATCGGATTCGGCTTAGGAATGGAATCCTGATGATTGTCAGGCATGAGAAATCTAGAGCACGGACGTTCTCTCCTTTGGCAATGCAGTATCCCGTCAACGTGGAGCCCGAGAACTATACTGTACTGCATTATACCACGTATCTCACCTTTGAACCATGAATCTGGTAAACTTGAACACACACTCCTATGGTAATGATAATGATCTGTAACCCCCGAACGTGTCACCACCAAAAGTGGACAATATCGAGGGAACTGGTCCTGCCTAGATGTCTTCTGGACAGACTGGACTTTCCCTTCAACAGTCTGAATATTGATTTACGAGAAGAGTTAGCACCCTTCCCTCTCATCCTTTTTGCTCACTTTTTTGAAATTCGAAAGCTTGCTTTGTCGTCATTTGCAAATACTATATATGGGGCTGGCGTACCTGTGCCCCTGACGTTCATGGCACAGGAGAATATTGTTAGGACAGTACTCGGGTTGTGAGTCTCAGTCGAAGTTTGGTATGCTTGGCATTGCTCGCTATATACCTACATACCTTGCTGTGTGATGCACGAGCTTTCAAGTTGGAGTCAGACGATCAGCATGGCCGATCACGTCGCGCCGTACAGAAGTCAGAAGCCGGGTCAAATACACCTGGCCTCGAGACGATGACAGGGAGAAAAAATGAGCATGAGAATGCAACCGGAGACCGTCAGTCATCGTTTGCCACGTTATTTTTTTCATGATTTTTATTACCCCCTTTACTCTACTTAGATCTGGCATGCACGAGTGCAGGACTCCTGCAAAAATTCAGGGTCACACCTTTACATTTTTCACCTGAAGGAAATAAGCGAGACCCGGGCTCAGCTTGATGAATATTGGAGGATGTTAATGAACGGTCAACAGTATATTTTCATCTTCATTGGATCTCACTTTGGCCTGTTGAGCATTCCGGAATTCGGATTACGTTGTACAGTGTCACGTAAAATGAAAACTGCATATTGTGAATAACTTTTTACGATACACCCTTTAGGGAAAGCCGCCATCTATCACACGAGCATGCCGCTACAGACAGCAAGGAGTACATCAGCAAACAGGGGAAATAATTGACGGGAAACTAAAACAACGTACGCAATTCCAGCGGCTTGTAATGTCGAGATGAAACCACAAATCATCGCGCTTGCGCCAATTCGTGCGATGAGGCGGGTGCGCGAGGGCGCCAGCGCCGACAACACGCCAATTTGTATGCCAAGCGAGCCGAGGTTTGCAAACCCGCACAGGGCGTACGAAGCGATCGTGAAGCCACGTTTCGAGAGCGCATCGTCCGAGGCCATCAAAGCCTTCAAGTTGACGTACGCCGCAAACTCGTTTTCTACGAGTTTGGTCGCGAGGAGCTCGGAGACGCGAAGGATCTCGTGGCGGGGCACGCCTGCAAGATGCGCGAGGTACGAGGCGCGTCAGTCGATCGTCATCAGATGTTAGAAGAGGAGAGGAGAGGGCATGCGCTGGCGTACCGAGGAAGAAAGTGATAGGATAAAAGACGTAGCGCAAGACGAGCTGCAGCGTGAGATGATGTATGCCGAACCCACGGCCGATCCAGGTGAGCAGACCGTTGATGGTCGCGACGAGCGACAGGATCGTGAGCACGTTGCAGAGGATTTGGCCGGCTACGATGAGACCGAAAACAGCGCCCTTGGCGAACGCGTGGAGCGCATTCACGGGGGCGTTCTTGGAATCCTCGTCCTGCTCGCCACGGTCGATAACAATGCGACCCCGCGTCACAGGTTCATCCAATTCTGGGACCCGAACCTTGCTGATCGCAATGGACGCAGGAATGCTCATCATAGAGGCGGTAATAAGGTTTTGAGCAGGTACGCCCAAGTTGATGTATGCGCTCATCACAGAGCCGGCAATAGTGGCGAATCCTTGAATGGTTTCATTTTAGCCCATAAAGGTCATCGCATTCTGGAGGATAAACAAACTTACCGGATGTCATAACGAGATGGATCTCCGACTCGGTCATGATATCAACGTACGGTTTCACCAAACAAGCCGATTCGCCCTGACCGATGAACGGAGAGGCAGCAGCGACAACAGCTTCAGCACCAGATATGTTCATGGTCTTGAAGAAGAACCAAGCAAAGTGCTTGATGACCCACTGCATAACGCCGAGATAATATAGCATTTGTACAAATGCGATGAAGAAGATGATGGTACCGAGCTATCACAACGGGGCGGGGAGAATATGCTGAGGTCATCTCCCTTCATTACCAGCGATTATAACTTACCACGTTGACGAAGAACCAGTGCTTCGTGTTGACGGTATCCTGATCGAAGAAAAAGGCAGCCCCGACGAGACCTTGACTAAGGAAATCGGATGCGAGAGTTGCGAGCCAATTGAATAGGTGGAAGCCAGCACCAGATTTGAGCACGAAGAGTGCGATCGCCTGCTGCAGGAACAAGCCGACGATGACGGTGCGCCATTGGATGTAAGACCTTTTCTTAGATGTCGCCCAAAAGCCAAATTGGAAGACGACCAGACCAAGAACGGAGATTGCGCGGTCACCGTAGTTCGTGCCCTGGTGCCACAAAACGCGGATCAGTGTGTGGATACCAACGATATATAAAGGGATAGCGTGTATCCGTTTTCATAGGTGGGAAAGATAAGTTCGAGAGATAACACACGTTTTTAGTCTTGAAACCAAACGCGGAGCCCATGACGATCGCGAGGAGCGCGAGCCAGCCCAAGCCATATCGCACGAATTTTGGGAAGGAGAAGAAGGGCCTCTGGACGAGCGGGACCCAGATTGCCTCGACGGGACGGGTGACGACCGAGTTGGGAATGAACCGGAAAGCGATGATGGCGATGAAAGACCAGGCGAAGAAGGTCTGCACGATCCACCTGTGCCGCGTCTCGCGGAGGACAGTAGCCGAGACCCACCACGCGAGGATGAACGCGGCGAGGGTACAGAGCTTTACGCTGCGTACGAAGCCGGGGTTTCTGGCGAGCCACGAAGGCTGCGTGTCAAAGTTGTTGTCTATGCCGACATTAACGTCTTCCTCTCCCTCGGGAACGTCTTGCTTCTCGTTGGGGAGTGAGGCCGTCGAGTGGGAGGACTTCTTCTCGGCGACATCCTCTTGTATTGCCACGTGGCTGTCGTCAGACTTCATCTCTTGCGTTTATCCGGTCCTGCAGTTGTTTCAACCGAGACTGGGATGGCCCCAGGGAAAGAGATGAGGGGAGAGGGGGGGAGTATCGAAGAATGGGGGGTAGATTCGACGACAAGAACGAGAGAAGGCCATGATTGCCGTACGCATGGTTAAAATGAAGAAAAGAGCTTGGCCTCGGGATGAGTCCCATGTGGTACTATCAAAAAGAAGGAATCGGGATTAGTTCGACCCATGCTAATAGCGTACAGTTGGGCGTGTGCTCACGTCGCTGATAGTGTACCGAATTCTTGCCGCTCCGATAACCGGGAGAATGTTTCACAGGTTTCAGAAGCCTCGGGACACGTTCCGCGGCCACTGAATCTTTCTCGTGAAGAGAGCCAGAGGAGAGAGGACTTTTTTTGAAACGTTTACCCGTCATGCATCATGCGTTATTGATAGCGACGCCAATATTAATGATGTCGGTCGGTGAGCCTGCGAAAGCATGTGGGAATGGCACCACAATATTACTTTCATACGTTGTTGTGAGAAGTGGAGGAAAAGCGGATGTTTCGAGTACCGGTGATCTCGGTGTTTTGTGGCGCTCCGTAATTTTCACGATGGGGTTGTACACTCTCATCGTTGTTTCATAGCACTTGCTAGTCATGACTGCCAAGTGCAGCCACACGCTCATGCCAGCTACACGAGTCCTTAAAAGGGCCCACATGGATCATATCTACATATGTCTCCCACTAATGGCGCCCCGCTATCACCTTCTCTCCCACACACATGCCCCGCTCTCGGCCGGGCGTAGAGAAGTTTCCGTTATTTCGTGAGATAAGCACCACTGGTTTGGGCACTATCAATACTGAGATATAATCTCGAATCAAAAGTAAACCCGGGTAGCATATAGCAGGCTATCTCCTTCCCGGGTCGGGTAAGATGTGGTACATACTGTATTGTAGAGACCCCTCGAGGTGGTCGCTCCGCCCGTTCTTCGTCGAGGATTTTCCCGTCTTTGTTGAGTGTCGACGACTATTATTTCGTAGAGCCGCCCCTGGTGGCGTCAGCGCCTGTCTCAATTTATATCGCGTGCGAACAGAGCCAATTGCGCTTCTCCGCGGACGGGCTGGCATTGTGTTTTATAATTCACTGTCACTGACAATAAAAAGTTTCATATTCACTGTCCGCAGAGCCGCAACGCAGAGGACACGACTACATTCGACTTTATCCACAAAACATAACCCTCACAACCACGCCCAAATGTAAGATGCCTTGACCGATTTGCCTTAATATATCGTAACCCACTCAAGTGTCCTGCGTTTCATCATTATGGGTGCGGTCTTCCGGGACAAGCCGAGTACGTTTTCTTCTCTTGTGTTGAGAATGGTCCACTATAAGGCTCATAATTTCTCCACATCTGACAGCCTCAGAGAGTTCAATCAAGGGGCATTATTTGTATTGCGCAGCAGGGGCACGAGGCGAGAAGCCCCATATAAGTAATTAATACCTCTCCGCTACATGCTGATAAGAAGCCACAACACGGGAGAAAGAAGGAAAAAATACCGTACCACCCAGCCACGTGCGCGAGCCCGCAGTGGGCGGCTGATTGGCAGCTGGTTCCTTGGTGGGAAATCTCGTAAAGGGTCGTGCTTTGTTCAAGGATCCGCAGGTCGAACACATGGAGCGAACCATCCGTGCCGACAGAGGTGTTTGTCGAATAGGGCTACCATGCAATGTCGTACACCTGTAGTCGACATCACGAGGTTCCGTTCTTCTCTTTCATGAAGGATTGTTGAGTACCGAGCTGTCGCTCTAGGTTTGTGAGCTGGAAAACCGCCGAGGGGAGGAACGAGACGCAATGGGTCGAGAGCGGGTTTAGCGTGTAGTAACGTGAGTTTGTGAGATACTGTAGTGATACGGTAGAGGGAACCAGAGAGAGATGAGAGGCTAATCCCCAGAAGGAAAACCCATGTGAGAGACGACGAAAGGTGTGTTTTGAGGCACACAGAGAGGAAGATAAACGAGAACGTGAAAAGGGAACTTTATTTATAGAAGTTCCACAGGACATTATTATGCATTATATACAAAACCAAGGCTGTACAGTACGAGCGGCCGTCCGAGGACTAAGAATCTGACAGTAATACGACGAAGATACCGGGGCAGAGGAACCCAGGAAACTGGCATGAAAAACTGAAAGGCATATTGGGACAATAGGGTGTGTCGCGTGCGTGCAGAGGGATCGAGTGGTGTTGAGGTGGGGGCTCAGGTGCCGATGCGGTGGAACACGTGCTTTCCGTGGGCAACGGCGAACCGTCAAGCCTACCTTACAAGCGAGAGGTCCTTACCCTACCCAGGATAAAGCCGCTCTGGAAAAACTCATCTCCCCAACGCCGAGTTCGTCCTGGTGTCCGCTTCCTCTTCAGCTTGCAAAACTGTGCCAAGGAGAGTATCGCAAACGCAGGGCTGCAATATCGCGGGCTCCGGATTGTCGTTGTGAGATCGGCTCGGCGAAGATGTGTCCATGTTTTCACTAGTTCATGTTCTCAGAATTGCAGTAAACGGAGTCCAAGGGACAAAAGTTGGGCATAATGAGAGGGCCGCGATGCGCGACGTTGGACGAAATTTAGGTTATCATGGATGATTTACCTAATTGAACAATTCCATTACGTTGTCTAGGGAGTGTTTGAATCCAGGGTCCACAGCGCGACGGCGGCTCTGTGAGCTCTGATCTCACTTGCAGAAAAATGAAAAAACCCCTCGAAAAGTGTTTTACCTTTGATGATGTGTTTGAAAAACATTCCTGAAAAGAATCAGACGGTTGTGTTTTGCGTAGGCAGTACTATCTGAGGTCGAGCATGATTCCTCTTCTCTTCCTCTCTCTGATTCTCCAATAACCTTTTCTGTCGGTTGTTGGTGGCCAGTTGTGTTAAGTGGTACGGGTAGAGTTGTTCCCAACATCAAAGAACATGGGTAAGGGTGTAGATGGCCATTACGATGCCATCCATCTTAACGAAATTCATCAAGATCGTGCCACCATTTTGGTAGATTATCGATTATCATCTATGGTGTGTGGCACTGTTGCACTTCGATCGTTCGAGCATCGCCATTACAAACCGACGCAACCTAACCACTATTGTATAGCGCGTCCATCGCGATGCGATGGTCGCACTGTTGTTCCGAAAATGGGAGACTCATTCCGTACTGGTTGTCATGTTCTGCCGGCCTCCAAGAAGGCGGACGGAGTCACGGAGAGATCACCGACTTCGGAACAGCCGAGTGTCAGCAGTATATCCAAACCTCCGAGGTGGAGAGCAACCAATAGCGCAACACTGCATGTTGGTGTGTTGCTTCTTCTAAAATATCCTTGTCCCACTTGCTCCTGCAGCCACAGCCATTCACCCACCTCCTGTAGCAAGGCCACCATGGCACACACAGCCTGTCGACGGAGTATGGTGATGACGGGGGTCAACATACAGCACCGGCGGAATAGAGACAACACCATGAAAGACAGCCGCAGTCTCAATTCCGGCGCGACGGTTGGGTTGTCTGAGTTCCTTCCTTCGCGGAGGATTGAATGTCGACAAAAAGGGTATTTGCTATATGAACTCGAACCAAAGCGACATTTGAACAACTTCTTCCGCGTGTTTGTGTTTTTGTCGTTCGGCACGTAGCATACAGTCCGAGTCCGAGAATAAAAGTTCCCTATTTAGTGTTTTCAGGCAAACCAAGTAAAGGTTCTCGAAACGGGTCGGCAATGTGCACTGCGGCAAGCAGTGGTAAATTTCGGATATGTTCGACCCAGACACTCTAATTCGGAGTCTCGGAGTCTCTGCCGAAACTAACCGTGAGTGAGAGCCCGAGCATATGGCTTCGTTTTGTACTACGATCATCAATACATTCTGTCAACCACTCCACAGCAAGGTTCCATCTACACTACACAGTATCATTTCTTCATTGTGCGGACGACTTCCCACGAGCGCCAACGATCGGGTTGCAATGTCGGTCTCTTTCTTTCTTACAACATTTCAAATATAGTGTCTGATTTCATCACTCAGTCCCTTAGCGCGAAAATGATGACTTACTATACTTGACATGATGCGGTTTATTAGCGCGCTCCAAGCATTCCGGCAGTTTTTTCTGTAGAAATGGGACAATAAGGCCGTCGGTCATACTTTCAGTCCAATGCTGTGGCGAAGGCCTTCGAAAGGTGGTCCGATTCGACGATTGCATGCTAATTCGCTCTTCACAATCTCCGGACCTCCGGAGCCTTGCACGCTCCACAGAGACAAATATCTCATTGACCGCATAGCCGAGTCTCTTCCGGGTTACACGGGCCACGGCAAGAGCCCCGTGAGGCACAATTCGTCACACACTGGCCAGGTTGGATACAATACAATCACCGCAAAAATGTTGGTCGTCCAGCTTGCGATTCGTGTTGTTAGATCCACCGCAGATCGATCGCCTCATGTTGGCATCTGCGGCACTGCGGCACCTCCCCGAGTCTCTTCCGCCGCCGTTGTCAGTTCATACGGCGAACTGAGCCACTCACTCGCGTCCGTGTTGGCTTGCCTTGTGTAGCCACAGGGCTGAGGGCTGTTGAGCGGTGTGAATATATATACCGTCCTTCTCGGGGCACCAAATGTTCTTCCCCTCAACGACCAAATCACCATGTCAAGTGAGCCCACATTTCCTGACCCGATACTTCGAGAGGTAGTGCTAACATTCGTTCCTACGAACTGCCTGTGCCCGCGAACTTCAGATTTGACCACCTTATCCTCTTCCCCGTATGGGTATGTCCCAACAAAGTGGTTGTGCATCATGTTCTTGGTGCTCTTCTCGGCCACTACTTGTAAGCTACACTCGAAGGAATATTTTTTGTGCTGAAAAACCTGCTCACAATGGATTTTATTCTCAACAGTCCTGCATTTCGTCCAAGCGAGACGCTACGGTATACGGTGGTTGGTCCCAACCGCCGTTGTTTGTGGCATTCTCGAAATCATTGGCTGGAGTGGCCGATACTGGTCCTCCACGAGTCCCCTACTACTCCGGCCGTTCGTTATGCAGTGCGTCCTGGTCATCGTGTTCTCAAATTCATAGTCACAGTCGCACTGACCCCGAGACGGTGACACAGACTCGCCACCACAATCATGGCACCTGGGTACCTTTTTATAGCCACCTTTATCATCTTTGTACGGATCACAAAGCGGCTGGGACCGCAATTCCTTCGCTTGAGTCCCACATTGTGTGAGTGACTCCCCCCCTCGGAAATACCCAGACCCGTTCTGAGTACCACTTGTTGCAGACACGATAATTTTTATTTCATGTGTGAGCGAGGTTTTGCCTTGATGCGTTTTTTTCTCATAAATAGGCTGTCAGGGCACTGTGGCACTTACTATTCAAGCGGTCGGCGGTGGACTCGCATCAGGTTCCAACAGACAGTTGGGTAGTCACGTAGCTCTCGCAGGATTGGCCCTCCAGCTCCGTTCAGTTTCCTATCGTTCATGCCTCTGCGAAGTTTCACTGACCGTGGTTGCAGTGTTGATGACGATTTATATTGTGCTTACCGCGGAGTTTGTCATTCGATTCAACTTGGACAAACCCGCTCGTAACGAAGACATTTCTCAACCGCGTGGCAGGATGGACGAGTCAACGAAGCGAATGATATTCGCCGTATTTGTCATCATCATCCTCCTTTACATTCGGTCTATCTATCGGGTAGTAGGCCTCTCGGAGGGCTTTGGAGGCAAAGTGGTTTCAACACAATGGCTCTTTGGTTCGTCTTTGTGTCACTCTCTATGCCCAGACACAGAGAAGCTTACAGTCACATAGCCGTATTTGATGCCGGCTTGGTCTTTTTGGCGATGCTAACGCTTAATCGGTTCCACCCTGGTGTGCTGCTGCCTGGACCCGACGAACCCGTGGTGGGTGACGAGAAGGTGGAGGGTCCCCCTGAGACATTCCCGATGATATAGACAACTTTCAGCCACTGCGAATGAAACTTTTTTATATGATACAATAACGGCCATCTTTGGTTGCTTCCATTGATGTGCCCCTTGAGGTACAAAACACCATATTACACTTCAATAAATTAGACAGCAGCTTAGCCATAGGGCATAAACGAGCCATTTACATCCCTTTATATAAAAAGCTTACGCGCAATTCCAGATTTTTTCAGTAGCTGGTAACTTCTAAATGGATCCATAGGTCGTCGCCATGGGGGCGACTTGGGAAATTAGGCGACGGCACGCCAATCTCTATAACGCATAGGATTCGATCGTAATCCCATGCCGAGACAGGCATCCAAGGCTATTAGCATCTGGGGTTCGGCGTACGCTCACAAACGCGCTCGTGACGAGTTCGGTCGCAGGGCGTTCCGAGCAGGGTACGCCTACGAAACGTTAATCGCGTTCAGATCTGCCGTGGCCGGGAGCCTCTTCTTTTGTAGGGTATTGTGAAAAAAGGCATGACATAACGGATCGAGGAAGGAAGTAATAAGGTGAAAGACGGCGAAGTGTCCGATGCGCGATCACGCATCCAGCTAGATAAGATAAGATACCCCGGACTCGATTCCTGAAATTCCAGGAATGGATTTAGTACGTACCCTTGCAGGATTTCCCGAGCGCTACTCTTCAGTTCCCTCTCGGCCACACTGTACTTTAGCTGCTGACATGCTCGCATACACTTGGCCACACATGTCCCTAGTCGATCAGTCAGAGAATCGGACAGTTGCATCCAATAGCACACAACTTGAATGTATAGTCCCGCCCAGGACTTCCTCGACGACCCGTGCCATCTGCGCGCGCTGTAACCGAGTATATTGTTCTCGCGTATACTGCAGGCTCTCCCCCACGCGCTCGGACTCACCAAAATAACTGCCGCCCATAAGCTATACGTAGGACGAGCGGCAGGGCAAGATGATGGCCGCAACAAGCGACAAAATTGTTGTAAGATAGGCCTCGCCGTTGCCATGGAAAGCACGTGTTCCACCTCATCCCACTGCCCGAGCCCCTATCTCAACGCCACTCGATCCCCTGCACGCGACACACCCTATTGTCCCATTGCACTCTTGTGTTCTTCTGCCCCAATATGCTCGTAGTATTACTGTTAGATTCGTACTCCTCATTGAGTCATTGTACAATACGAGTGGCCATCTGGCAGATGGCCAGTCGTACTGTATAGCTTGGGAATTGTATATAATGTCTTGTTGAGCTTCCAGAAACAGAGTTACCCTTTCTCGCTTTTGTTCTCTCCACCTCTATGCATCCCAACACATTCCTTTCTCTCACATGGCGCTTCCTTCTTGGGATTAGCCTCTCATCGATCCCATCTCTCATCTATTATCTCTGGTTCCCTCTATCTCACTCAACCCACGCACGGGACTAACAATTGTAATCACGCATCGCCGAGGATCTGATTCACCAGGACAAGACTGCCCATCAAGTTGGATTAACCTTGGCATTCACGTGAGCATCGTTCTTTACATATTGTCCTTGCCACAACTTATAATAATGCGACCCTGTGTCACAGGCTCCTCCAACTCTGGAGTCCGAACTATACTGTTGTTTACCCACATACCAGACAGCTCCCTGGATCCAGTCAGTCATGGCTGGTCACCTCAATTCTGGGTTTGTTGCTCCAAAAAACTTGGGATTGAAAGCTATGAATAGCTACCTTCACCCCACATTTAAATAATTTATTAGCTCTTTTTGTTGAGCATAGGCATTGTGTCTGGGGTTGTGTCCAGGCTGTCCGGTATGTGGGTAAACAACAGTACTAATAGAATAGAGGCAGGAATGCCCATTGCAAGGGGCAAAAGGTCCGATTCTAGCACGTGACTCCGGGGTTCTCCGGAGGCACCCCGTCGGCGCAGGCCCAGGTCAGCCAGTCCTTTCCCAAACGCTCGAACGTGGTTCAGAAGGGAGGATATGGTACTATTTTGATGAGTTGGGATGGTGGATGCAGGGTGAAAATATGCATCGTCATGCACAATAGGACTGACAGTCTGACAGCGAGCGTTTGATGGCCCAGTCTCTACCGCGAAACCATTAGCTTTCAAAGTTACCGCCACACAGCGCTCACCCGGGCGCAATCAAATGTCCTCGCCGGCACTTCACTGCTTTCACTGCACTTCCTTCACTTACCTGGCCGGGGCTTTGTATAAATCCAATGAACCATTCACCAGTCATCGCAATCGGCTTCGTTCCAGTCTCGTAATCCCAAAGATACTCCACATAGCCTTCCAAGCAGCACACACTTAGGATGGTCAATTTCCACGATCCCTTCGTAGTTTTACAGGATAACTGTACGTGCCATGCCTTTTCTGTGCCCCTCTGTACCCCAGAAATCACTCGGCCCATCTTTTGACAGTGGTCCTCCTGAAGCTCGACCACTTATTGAGCGGTATCTACATGTGGGTGTGCACTTCCCTGTGTTTTGCTCTCTCCCTCTATCATTGGCACGGAACTCGGGCTCACGCTGCTTCTTATCAGGTGGGAGTTCTTCACTACTCTTGACTACGAGTGGGGTGTCATCAGAGGACGTCTGCCCTACCGGTGGACAATATTGGTTAGTCATTATCAGCGCTTTGGTGCAGGGGAGCACCATTGTCTTCCCCTGATAGTGAGCCTCGGACTGATTTGCTCCCTGGGAAGCCTTATGCCTTTACACGCCTCGGCACACTCATAACCATGATCATCATCATCAGCCTCCTAGACTTAAAGACTCGAACGAACTGTCAGGTGTGCTTTATTTCTTGTGTTCATCTCCCCCTATCTATAGACTAAATTCATCGCGGCCCTAAGCTCTGGGCCACTTTTAGTTTCGTGAGCGTACTGTCCCTGTGTACCTCAGTGCCCAGGAATAGCTAGTTTTGCACCTTCTTATCATTCTCCAGATCTTTGCATACATTACTTTTGCCTCCTCTTCGTTATTGATAATGCTGCGCGTGTAAGTGTTTCGAGTTTCCATCCTTCGACCATCTTCCAGAGGCTCTATTGTGCTTGTACCTCAGTATCGCCATTTGGAACAAGACAAAAATCATTGTGGGACTCGTGACCACCGTATGGGGCATCAATGTTACATTCCTTATATATGGCAAGTCACTTCCCGCCAGTCCTGCACACGAACTGAAATATTGTCAAACTTGGCTTGTGGTCAGATATCACTCGAGTGAGTGAAGAATCGATATAGTTCTGATTCTTTGGTTCCCCATGCTTATCTATCCACAGATCCGCTCAGCAGGTAGTAATCAGGTTCTTGGCTCCTGTAGCGAACTCAACGTGAAGAGCAATACACCAACCTTCATCTCTATGGTTATTACCGACTTCATCTTACTTATACTTATGCTTGTTGGTTTGCTTCGCATCCGCTATGGAGATGCAAGGATGTTTGCTCTGAGTCGCCTACTTTGGACACAGGTGAGGCGGTGCGGTTCTTACTAGTATATGGTCACGATTCTCTCCCCGCTAACGTGATTTCTGTCTGAGAGGGCGTCATTTGGCTCTTCCTCGCAACTCTCGCCGAGGTCCCGCCAGTGGTAAGTCCAGCTGGTTTCTTTATACACCTCTTTACTTACCATTGTTCCGCATCGCAGGTGTTCAATTTCCTGAATCTGAATGGTAATTTCTTCTTTCCAGTCCACAGTGTCCAAAAATATCCAAGAGAGCTGACTTTCGTTCCAAATGCAGATCCATTCAACCTTGTGTGCCTTTGTTTGCTACGCCGGTGAAGGTTAATAGTTATTTCTGACGCATCCCTGCAATACCAGATGTTCTTGCTTCCTGGCCTGATTACAATGTCCATCGCTGCGACACGGATGTATCGCACTCTCGCAGACTTCCTTTGCTCCACCGATATGTATGCATTTCTCCATTTCCATTCTATATCTGCTCACTCATGTGATTGATGCCACCGTAGTGTCTACTCGGACAACCCTCCCAGAATAGGGCTCACGATCCCGAATGCTATATCTACTTTCACCATGCCTACTCCGCCTGGACAACTGGAGGACATGGCACATGAGATGTACTCGTTGTCACTTCCAGGGACAGATGAGAATAACAATAATATCTCTTGTGTCAGCAGCGACTACCCTGGACTAGCTGCAGTGTGACCATCCTGAGGATATGTGATTTTTCGCCAAAATGAAATAAGGTGTATGGAAATGGATCCTCATGCCCTGACCCACCGTGAACCCTTAAATAATTACCTACTTACCTCCCAACCCTGCCTTACGCAACTCCACACTTTTGACATACCCCATGCTCCAGTAGCAGATACTGTATTTTGATTGATCCGCAATAATATTGCCTTTTTGCACCAAAAAAAAAAGAAAAGTCAGCCTGACGACCCTTATTCATGATATTTATTCTTATAGTACTTGCGTATTTTCGAAATATTCTGCACCCCAGTCTCATTTTTGAGATCATAAATGTGGTCACCTCAAGTACTGTAGCGCAGATCCTGGGGAAGCCACGCAGATGTGAGTTCGGAAGGAAGAAGGGAGGTCCGAGATCCGAAGATCTGAGATAAGGATCAAGAGATCCGGGACGCATGACGTGTCAAAAGCTAATCTGAGCGAGAAAACCACAAGTCGAGCTGGATCACGTGATGCCGGTGATACTACTTGCAACACTCGCAAGAGTGTGAAGGCCAGACCTTGGCGAAGAAGTGTGTTCTGAGTAGTGTTGCAGCAGCTCATGTAGCCGGAGCTGAGCTGAAGCCAAGCCACCTGAGCTGGCTCGGTCTGTATGCCGGGCCGAGCCAAGCCTTGGGTTCAGGTTCACTGAGCCGAGCCAAGCCAAGCTGGTAAAAACGCCGGCTTTCTCCAGCTAGATTACAGCTCAGCTCGAGCAGCTGACTCAGCCGCTACCTCGGACACAACACAATTTTCAACCACAACTGCGCGCGCACCGCAAGCAACTTCAAGCCCATATGAGTAACTGGTATAAGGCTGCTATGACCTTGGATTTGAGGAAGTGAGTGACACACAGCGTGCAATGATGCTCGAAGCCCCCGACCGTCTTGCCTCAACTGTTGGCGACAAGCCCTGCGATCGCTCACCCAATAAGCTTGACACCAGCAGTCACTTTTTTCTTCGCCCGCTTGTCGCTTGGATCAAGTAGTTTACATTGTGTATAGCTACCATCTTTGTATAATCCTACACTGCTTCCCAAAACCCCTGACCGCCCTGCCTCAACCGTCGACGACATGCCCCGCGACTGCCTCGCCCGACAAGCCCAAACTGGCGCAACTATCACTTTCTTCTCACCCCCATTGGCACGTGCTCGTCACTTGGACCTTTCTATCTCCCAGAACAAGTAGTTTAGATTGTATGTAGCTACATTTA